>CM035406.1:165988480-166078480 GCA_020310875.1 Ceratopteris richardii
AGGTCATTAAATATATTTCCATTATATTTCAGAAGTCTACTATTAGGCATTGGTATGGATGGATATAGAGACATGACTATCCACCTTCTAGCAATTCTTTTATCCATGCTATGGATGGTTGTCGAAGGTTTGGGTTTGTTCATGCTATGGACAACTATCAAAGGTTTGGGGTTGTGATCTTATCAACTTGGAAAGAAAGATGTGCGACTAACTTGATAAACCCCCCAAGGCATGGTCCTTAAAAAGTCCGTATAATGCCTATCTAAAAAGAATTGGAGCTGTAAAATTTCTCTCCCATTCAAGCACCATAATATCTTTACATAACAAGAAGTTGAAAAGAAAATGACCCCCACATCACAAGAAGTTGAAAAGAAAATGACCCCCACATAACAAGAAGTTGAAAAGAAAAATGACCCCCACTTAAAAAAGAAGAAAGGATAATTTCGCTCTTTTGTAACTCTCTTAAATTCTCTTGTATCCTCTTTGGTCCCAAAAAAAAATTCTCTTTTCTTTCTATTGTAATTCTCTCTTTTGTACTTCTCTCTTTTGTAATTTAAAGCGCTTTTGTCAAAAAACCAAAAAAAAATAAAAATAAAAAAATAAATAAATATATATATATATATATATATATATATATATATATATATATATATATATATATATATATATATATATATATATATATATATATATATATGTGTGTGTATATCTATAAAAGATGGCAGGTAAATTAAGGATCCTAGTTTGTCATTTGTCAGGAAGTTTCAAAAAACACCCATTTTCGACAGGCCTTAAAAGCCGATTCTATTAAGATAGCTGATAAACGTTGATTAGAGACATGGGTTATTCAAGCCTGGTAGGTGTTGGCTACATTGTCCTACAAGTGTTTTATTCTAAGCATAAATTCCTTGAGGTTACAAGTGTTTTATTCTAAGCATAAATTCCTTGAGGTTACAGCTTCATGAGTTCATAGATTATCAAGCAATAGAATGGGACACAGAAACTTATTGGCTGTAGAGAAAGTGAGGTATGCTCTCAGCCAAGAATTGAAGGCCATTGTATGTATACGTGCAACGGTTGGGCAATGTGTTTTGGCCAAGTTTTCACTCTAGTTGCAAAACATTTGGAAACCCATATAATTCTGAATCTCCAAGCATGAAAGATGTTTTTTTCCAACTTATTACTTATAAGTTGACTCATTCCATAAGAATTCTTCATTTGTGCAACAATTTACAATACTATAAAAACACTAGAAGTAGTACCTCTGCTTGAACACTACCATACTATGACTTGACAATTCAATCTCAGAAAAATCATAGTTTTCGTTTATCTTGAACCCCTTGAAATTCTTGATCTCAAACATTTGGGAGATGCCAAATAGAATACATGTTATGATTTTCCAAATTTCCCTATTTTTCCCATGGACCCCTTCTTAGGGCTTGAAATGAAGGTTGAAATGGCTGTATAACATAAGAACCATTTCAACCTTTGTTTCAAGCCCTAAGATGGATGATCATACAATTGTTATGTTCTATCATACATTAGGATGATGGATGATCATATTATAGCTGGAAATTTTTCTCTAGATAGGAATCTATTTTCATCCACTCTTTAGAATAAATTCTCCTTCATTTTCATGGGAGATTGCATCTCCATTGAGGTTTTGTGCATACTTACGTAGTAAAATTTTTCATGAAATGGCACTTTGTGAATAGTGGAAAGAAAATAAATTCATAATCATCTCTTACGCAAAGTTGAAAATGGAAAAGATTCCACATAAATTCATCTTAGAAAAGAATATATTCATCTTACAAAGGGTTATTGAGTGATAGTTTTTCACTTCTAATAAGAGAATTTTATTCATAGATATAGTTAAGGGAACTTCTCTATTTTTGGGAGTAGATGAACTTGACATACTACACATAAAGCAGAGTTTTGGATTTGTCTCTAGAGGGCGTAACTCAACCTTACTTTTAAAGGGAAGAACAAGTAGGAACATCGCTATCCTATTTTGTAAGAGAAAGCATATAGAAATCAAGATTAGATCGATTATCTTATGAGGAAAATTGGGATAGGTCATTAAATATATTTCCAGTATATTTATCCACCTTCTACCAATTCTTTTAGCCATACTATGGATGGTTGTCGAAGGTTTGGGTTTGTTCATGCTATGGACAACTATCAAAGGTTTGGGGTTGTTCATCTTATCAACTTGGAAAGAAAGATGTGCGACTAACTTGATAAACCCCCCAAGGCATGGTCCTTAAAAAGTCCGTATAATGCCTATCTAAAAAAAATTGGAGCTGTAAAATTTCTCTCCCATTCAAGCACCATAATATCTTTACATAACAAGAAGTTGAAAAGAAAATGACCCCCACATAACAAGAAGTTGAAAAGAAAAATGAACCCCACTTAAAAAGAAGAAATGATAATTTCGATCTTTTGTAGCTCTCTTAAATTCTCTTGTAATCCTCTTTTGTCCAAAAAAAATTCTGTTTTGTAAAAAACAAAACATATTTTATATATATATATATATATATATATATATATATATATATATATATATATATATATATATATAAATATATATATATATATATATAGATCTATAAAAAATGGCAGGTAAATTACGGATCCCAGTTTGTCATTTGACAAGAAGTTTCAAAGAACACCCATTTTCGACAGGCAAAATGGCCCTTGACATTGCAACTGTAGCCTGGAGGAGTAGGCCTCGGCCGAACCTCCATTAAAAAAAAAAAAAAAAAGGGCCTTGATAGTACTAGGGAGGCTGGAGGCATTTGGTCGAAATGAAAAGCTACAGTTGAAGTTCTTTATTCCATGTTTCATTGGACGACATACCAAGGGTATATACCGCTACGCTGTATTGAAGGTTCTTTATTCCGTGTTTCATTGGACGACATACAAAGGTTATAACTTTAACTGCAAGCCGTAGCCACAGGAGTCTAGTATCTACTATGAGAGCACATCGAGGTGAGGTTTGGGGGGCATCATTTTGGAGTAAGCTCACAAGCAGTGCAGCGCAGAAGGTGAACAACGAGAGAGAGAGAGAGAGAGAGAGAGAGAGAGAGAGAGAGAGAGAGAGAGAGAGAGAGAGATGCTTACGGTGATGTGAACTTGAGTCGCCTCCCTTGTTGTACTTTCTTGTCACTAATATGGCCTCAATAATTTCAGTTCATTAACAATCGCCTACACTTTGATAGCCTGAAGTACGCTTAAAGAGAGAAACCCTGATGGATACTTTAATCTTAGATGCAGTATTGGAAAGTCTTCGAAGGAGGATGAGGTCCGTATCTACAGAAAAAAGACATGTTTGTTGTTGCCATAGCCACATTGGTTGTGAAGTCCAATAAGCTGTACTTTCGAAATCATCAGGAAATTAATCCCAATTGCTCAAAATAGGATACATACATCATCCCTGCAGGTAATCGGAACTTAAAAGCCGATTCTATTAAGATAGCTGATAAACGTTGATTAGAGACATGGGTTATTCAAGCCTGGTAGGTGTTGGCTACATTGTCCTGCAAGTGTTTTATTCTAAGCTTAAATTTCTTGAGGTTACAGCTTCGTGAGTTCATAGATTATTAAGCAACAGAATGGGATACAGAAACTTATTAGTTGTAGACAAAGTGAGGTATGCTCTCAGCCAAGAATTGAAGGCCATTGTATGTATACGTGCAACGGTTGGGCAATGTGTTTTGGCCAAGTTTTCACTCTAGTTGCAAAACATCTGGAAACCCATATTATTACAGCTGAGTGATTTGAGTAATGTTGTTCTAGCTTTGTTAACCTGTATGGGCGATTGGCACTAGTAAAATAGTCATTTCTGCTAAAGCTCAAGGGGTAATAGGACCTTTTAAGCAGATGTTCGAACGATAAGCATTGAGGCCATAATTGTATTAAATGAATTCTTCCTACCCAAAAGAACTCTCATGATTCAATAGTTATTGTAAGTACTGACCAGTGAAAGGTGCATGTAAACCTTAGCAACTGCGTACAGTCTCATGCCAACTCAAATGTAGCAAAATCAATGTTTTGTGACTAGTGTGGATTGCCTGGAACTCGTTGGGTAGGTTGATGTTTACGATTTTGTTGCCTGAGATGCTTCCCGAATCCCTTAAGCCTGAGTTTATTGAATGTCTGAAAAGCTTCACTTGTGAAGAAATAGAGGCCTCCTATATGCAATAGAGATGAAATGATTTTCAGCTATTTATCAAAACAAGACTTGGCTTCTGCATAATGTTAAGTCTCAGATGTTGTCTTTTAACATGAGGGAGGAAGCTTCATGGCCACTTTAGAGCTCAACGCTACATCAAGACATAAGCTCAAAACTTTGGAACATGCAGGGATGTCTTTATTACATTGACAGGATGATATTGATGGCAAATGGATAGCCAGCGTCATCATTAATAGAGCTTATCAACAGTATACAGGAATTTATCATAGCTATGATATAATGAAGGAAAAGGGTATAGTAGGTTGTTTTCTTTTTCTTTTTCTATGGATTTCCTTGTAGGAAGAAAGAAAGAAAGAAAGAAATTCATATTAATGTCTACCAAAAGGCCAAACTTGGCCTATGAGACAAAACCATGTACAAACTGTGGTCATCTCTGTGTAGCAATGAAAAGAAAAATACTCATTACAAAAAAGAACTATGTAGGCTGAAAACAACAAGATGATGTTGTACCTAGAAATGGTGGAGTAGTAGAGATAAAGTAGTGGTGCGTGGGGGAGCGTGGCTCTGACTCTGCAGATAATGGCCACCTAATAATACATGGGGACTTATGTGGGGGGTGAATGTGTATACCCTAACTGGTACAAATGGGTGGAAGAGGGTGGAGTATGTGGTAGATTGATAGTGGACTCAGTACCTCCTGTAGGAGGGCGATCCAAGTCATGGTGGTGCGCCTCTTCTCCATCATGTGGTCGTGGGCTATCTTGATGCGGGAGATGTCCTCCTGATGCAATCGTGGTCGTTAGTACCCAGCCGTACGTAGCCTACATCGCCCTCTCTCTACCGTTGCATGCTCTAGAGTGAGCCCTATGCCTCCGGAAGGTTGGTGTGTCTGATGTGGCTCAAATCACCGAAATAACTGAGTAATAGTTTGCTGGGTGCCCGTTTGTGTCCGATGTGTGTGATGTAGCATCTGCTCACGTCTCTTATTTGCTGCCATGATGAAGCGACCCATCCTCCACTCCACTGGTCTCATGTGGTCATGCACAACTGGAGTGACTCCTCAATCTGGAACTGTGCTCGTAGGTATGAGTATGTTGGGCATCTCGTAATCAAGTGCTCCTCACTCTCTTATCTTTGTATGGCATGCTGGGCACCACCTCTCCTCTTGGGGGACTCCTATGGTGCGAGAGAGAGACATTTCTCGCTCTCGAGCTGATGTGATGAAACTGGAAGCTTCCTAATGATGACAGGGAGGTAGTGTGGTAGGTATGTCTGCATGTAACGTGGGGTCTCAATGAAGCCCTGATCTGACATCTGCAGGAAATGCTCATGGTAGTAGAGCATTTTTGGTGGCAATGGATCTCTCGGGCTGATCCATGTCCTCTGTATGTATGTATGCCATCTCTCTTGACGGATGATCATATTCCTCTCCTGGTAGGAGAGCAAGTAGGTGGAGGTGTGAGAGTCATATCGTACTGGAGGTAGTCTGTCTATGTCAAGTCCATGGTGGGCCAGCCAATCTCGTGTCTGTGCATACCATGAGGAGGTGTCCCCCGCCAATGCCATGTCGCGTGATGCCTTGAAAGCTCTGTAAGTGATGCGCTCTATCCATGCCCCGGATCCTTTGTTATAAGCATACTATCTGGAAGAGTGCCTCTACTAGCATCGGTGGTGCAGCAAGCTCTGCCTACATGATATTGTGGGGTACCGAGGGTTTGCTGTGGATGAGTCCGGCAATCATGAGAACTTGTGGTCTCTCCACCATTGTCCATGCTGATGCTGATAAGTTTGATCCCCATATGGCTGGCCGCTGCTCCATACATGAGTGCTGGTAACCAGAGTGTCGAAGAGCCACCCCTTTGTGTGGGGCTCCTGAAAGTAGGCATGGTGGCACTGTCTCTCCATCAAAGCTAATGTTGGATATCCTCGTGTGATGTGATCTCGGGCTGCGTGAGACATGGAGAAAGCCCCAGAGGCTGCTGTGAATGTCATGCCCAGGTATACATATGAGCTGACTACCTTGATGGGTCCGCCGGTGACTGTGAAAGAATTCGGTCTCCTCACCTACGCTGATGTATGAAAGATCAGAACCTTGGTTTTACCAAGGTTCACTCATAGTCCTCTGTGTGTGCTACTAATGGCTTTTAGAGAAAGAACAAGATAAAGTTGTTGTGAGGTCAAAATATGAAACATGATTGAAGAGGTGTTTTGATGAAATAGTGAATGGATTACAAGTTTGGAAGATGGAGGCCATCATTATTCATGATTGAAACAACTCAAAAACAAACAATGAAGTCTACAAGGGCACATTTTACATTATGAGTAACATTTCTGGATAAGCATGGAATGATCAAGGAGATTCTATGATAAAGTCTATGGGCTGTGAATATGGGGATCGTTGCTTGGGGGGGGGTGTGGGTTTCAATAACCTATGATCAGACCGTCCTTTCCATAAACAGAAAGTAGATAAATTCTATGTTCTTCTAAAAAGAACATTGCACGAGTGACATGCATAGTGGCTATTTATGATGGATGTGTGTGATTGTTAAAAGGGCACTATAGGGTGTTCATGTTGCAATTCATGAACAATCACCAAAGTTGAGTGATATGGTGCAATCACCAAAGGGAAGAAAATTGATGATGTCCATGTGGTGAGATGTTTAACCCAATCGTTAACAATGGCTGTGTTCATGTTTAAGATGGTAGCTTGTTACAGGCTCAACAGCAGAGGCTTTTGAAGATTGGAACACCCACAAGGAGAATAGTTAACAAAATTTTTGTTGCATATTAATTTAAGACCATGACAAATTGTTCAATATAAAAACCTGGGGCGAGGGCATCATCAATCTGCCACATGTGAAAAACACACTTGACTGCTGATATGATAACAAGTGTTTCTTGAAGACATGATGAAGAACACACTTGACTGCTGATATAATAACAAGTGTTTCTTGAAGACAATGGATTATATAAAATGGTAGCAATGCAAGCCCATCTAGTTACTCATATAAATTTGTCTGTAGATAGCTATATAGCTTGTGGAAGGACATCTTTGAATGCCTGTGGGAGGAAGGGAGGGAGGGAGGGAGGGAGGGGGGGAGGGAGAGAGGGAGGGGAGGGAGGGAGGGAGGGAGTGGGGGAGGAAGGGGGGGGGGAGGGAGGGGTGGGAAGGGGAGGGGGGGAGGGGGGGAGGGAGGAAGGGGGGGGGAGGGGAGGGGCGGGAGAGGGTGAGGGGGAGAGAGAGAGAGAGAGAGAGAGAGAGAGAGAGAGAGAGAGAGAGAGAGAGAGAGAGAGAGAGAGAGAGAGAGAGAGAGAGAGAGAGAGAGAAAGAAAGAGAGATTAACGTCCATGGGAGGCCGAAATTGACCTATGGGACCGATCAGGTACATCAAAACATTACATTCCACTTGGGGGGGAAGCCCTCAAGGGGCTATAATAAAAGGGAAAAATCAAAATAAAAGGGGGGGGATGTGGCTTCCAAAGCACTCTTATGACTCATAAGAGTTTCAAAATTACATCAATATATATTACAAATGAGGGAGATAGCTGTTTCTTCCTATGTGGTATGGGTATGGAAATCTCTGATAATAGCTTGACCGCCTCTGTATACTGCCCACTTTCCATTCTTCCTGGCTTCTCTGACTTTAGTTAACTCTGCTGGTCGATTTTTAAGTTGGAGTGGGGTGAGTTCATATGCTATCCATACTTTAGTACCTTGTAGTGACTTTGCTTGCTTCATGACAGCTATCTTATCTGACATGTCAAAATAGCTTACCCTTGCCTGAGTTCCTTTGGGTGTGATGAAGACCGGAGACCCTAGATTGATGAAGGGGACCACCTTGGTTAGTTGTGCTTCTAGTACTTCTGTTTCAAGGATGCAGTCATCTTTTAACTCGGGTGCGATGTCCTCTCTGTCCCATCCTAGGGGGAGGCCTCCAATCCTGATAACTTTCTTGTTGCTGTCCACCAATTCCTACTCCTTTACCACAGACATTACTTCTTTTGAAAAATTTGTAGAGCTGGATAGTTTTACCTCGGATAATTGTGTTGCCAAGTCGACTTTATTTGTTGATTCAGCTCCTGTTTGCTGGATGTTTCCTTGTGTTTCATCAAGCTTTTGTTGCAATCTGGCTATTTGTTCATCTTTCTTACTAATTTCCTTCTTCATTGCTGCCATTTCTCCTTGGAGTTTCTTCAGTTCTTGGAGTAAGTAAGACTCTCATGCTGTTGGTTTGTTGACTTGGGGCTGGTATAGAAAGCGGCCTGTGCAACAGGGCAGAGGCAAAGCTTTTCCTGCCTTCCATGTTGTTGCTGTGACAAGGGAGCGAGGAGAAGGGTGCTGGAAAGCTCAAGGAGAGGGTCCCCTCCCTCACCCTCCCCTCGAGATGAAGAAAGAGGGGGGCTGCTCCCCTCTCTCTCTCTGACGCGCGGATCTGACGCGCTCTGACGCGGGGTCTGACGCGTTCTGACGCGCGGGTCTGACGCACAAGTAGAGCAGGTCTGACACGCGAGTCAGACGCCCTCTGACGCGAGGATCTGACGCCCAGAGAGAGAGAGAGAGAGAGAGAGAGAGAGAGAGAGAGAGAGAGAGAGAGAGAGAGAGAGAGAGAGAGAGAGAGAGAGAGAGAGAGAGAGAGAGAGAGAGAGAGAGAGAGAGAGGGGTTCAACCCAAGCATGTACGAAACTTAACGGAGGGCACCAAGATGATTGCCAAAGAACATGTTTTTATATTATGTTCGCAACTCGCTTTTACAAGGGACGGCAATGAGAGCTTGGTATGAGGAGTACTAGTACCGCTCGGTACACTGACTAGGACTAAGTCCCTGATTTGAAAGACTTCACTGGGCCTCTGTTTCTTATTCGCATATCTGGCCATGCGCTCTTTGCTTAGCTGCAAGCTTGACTTGGCCTCTTTTAACTTCGTCACTGATCCAAAAAGGCTCCGCAGTCGGGGTCTTTCGTAGAGAGTGTAGAGTCTCGTGTAAGTGCTAAGGGTGTGATTACCTCCTTGCCAGTTGCCAATGCAAATGGAGTCATCTTTGTACTCGAGTGGACTGAGGCATTGTAGTGGAATTCTAGGATGTCCAAGTGTTTAGCCAAGTCCTTTTGATCGGTTCGAACGTAGTTGCGGATGTAATCCTCGATTGTTTGATTTAGCCGCTCTGTCTGTCCATCTACTTTTGGGTGGTAAGCTGACGAGAACCTTAGTTGTGTTCCCAAGAGGCGGAAGAGTTCGGTCCATAGTCGGCTTAGAAAGCGTCCGTCAGGGTGTGACACGATGGCCAAGGGGAGCCCGTGGTACTTCACGATGTGTGTGAAGAAGAGATGGGCCACTGCCTTTGCATTGAGAGGAGGTTTGGCCTGGATGAAATGAGCCTGCTTAGTGAAGTAGTCCACTACCACGAATATTGTGTTATATCCTTGAGATGGTGGGAGCTCGGTGATAAAATCCATGCTAATCATGTCCCACGGTCGCTTTGGAACCGATAGTGGTTGCAGAAGGCCTGCGGGTTTGATTCTATCTTGGGCGGACGAGTTGGCACGTAGGGCACGTTTCCACATATTCTTGTACTTGACCCTTCATGTGTGGCCAGTAGAAGTGTTTGTGTAGCGTCTCGTAACTGCGGTTTTGACCAACGTGGCCGGCCACCTTGCAATTGTATGCTTCCCATAGCAACTCCTTGCGTAGCGCGAAGTCATTTGGCGCGTAGATTTTGCCTTTGCGGTAGAGTATGCCCTCTTGAATTGTATAGTGGCTTGGTTGGTTTGCGCTTTGAACCTCGTTCATGATGTCTTGGACACGGGCATCCTTCCCCTGGGCACATTGAATTATGCCTCTCAAGTCTGATGAGACGGTGGACATTGCTTGGATTTCGGGTCTTCGGCTTAGTGCATTTGGCATGACATTCTGTTTGCCCGGTTTGTGAAGGATTTCGATGTCGAATTCGACAAGAAAGTCGTGCCACCTTGCTTGCTTTGGTCTGAGCTTGGGTTGTGAAGCAAAGTATTTCAAAGATATGTTATTGGTGAAGACCTTTGTATGCTTGTCCAAGACATAGTGCCTCCGCTTGCATAAGCAATGGACCACTGCTAGCATTTCCTGTTCATGCGTGCTCCACCTAAGTTCGGGTCAGGTTAGTTTGTGGGATTTGTAAGCTCAAGGGCTGCCCATCTTCCATGAGCATGGCACCGATTGCCGAGCGAGAGGCATTTGTGTGGACCTCGAATGGCTTGTCAAATTCCGGGAGCTTAAGGACGGGAGCATTGCACATGGCCACCTTCAGTGCTTCGAAGGCTTCTTCTTCGTCAGGCCCCCATTTGAATTGTTCCTTTTCCTTGATCAATTCTAGAAGTGGAGCCGCGATCTTGCTAAACCCTTGGATGAATCGGCGGGGAAATTGTCAAAATTCGATGAACTCTCGCACCTCTTTCACGGACTTCAAGGGGCCCACTTTAGTACCGCTTCTACCTTCTGGGGGTCGACGAGTAGTCCAAGTTCTGAAACGATGAACCCCAAGAATTCCACTTTCTTCATGCAAAACTTGCACTTACCGGTCTTTGTGAAAAGCCGGCGTTCCCGTGAACGTTGCAAGATGGCCCGAATGTGCTCATAGTGTTCCTCTAAAGTGCGGCTATAGATAATCAGGTAATCAATGTAAATGATGAGGAAGAGGTCTAGCATATCGTGGAAGTCGTTGTTCATCTCCCGACAGAAAGTGGCCGGTGCGCCTGTGAGTCCGAATGGCATGACGAGCCATTCATAGCTTCCATAACGCGTCCGGAATGCGGTCTTCTCAATGCGTTCTTGTGCCACTCTAATCTGATGGTACTTGGAACGGAGGTTGATTCGTGTGAAGTATCGAGCCTTGCTCATGCGGTCGACGAGTTCTTCCATCACCAAGACGGGGTACTTGCTCTTGATCCTACCCTTGTTAAGTGCTCGGTAATCTATGCATAGACGTAGGGAGCCCGTCCAAAGGCTTCCCCTAGGGTCGTTGCTTTGATACCACTTGAGACGTTCAACCCAAGCATGTACGAAACTAAACGGGGGGCACTAAGATGATTGCCAAAGAACACATTTTTATATTATGTTCGCAACTCGCTTTTACAAGGGATGGCAATGAGAGTTTGGTATGAGAAGTACTAGTACCCCTCATAGTTGTGCACAATTTGGCGAAGTAGGGCATACCCCGAAGCACCAAGATGGGCTGGATAGAAAAAGAGGCTTGTGATAGGGGAGGGGGAGGGGGTGGGGGGGGGGGGGGGAAGAGAGAGAGGGGGGGAGAGAGGGGGGGGGAGAGAGAGAGAGAGAGAGAGAGAGAGAGAGAGAGAGAGAGAGAGAGAGAGAGAGAGAGAGAGAGAGAGAGAGAGAGAGAGAGAGAGAGAGAGAGAGAGAGAGAGAGAGAGAGAGAGAGAGAGAGAGAGAGAGAGTTTTTTTACGTCTATGATAGGCCAAAGTCGGCCTATGAGATAGAACATAAGATACATGATGCAGATATCATCTGGTTGTCGCAAAACTAAAGCAAGATCATAAAAAGCTAATACAATCTAGTCTCCAACATGTGTGGTATATCCATGTCTATATGCTGAGGGCAATACAATCATGAAGATGCATCTATCTACAGCTCCATCCAGTGGTAATGGAGATGTGATACATAGGTGGAACCGATGCTAGAGCTTTCTGTATGAAAGCTATAGGATGTGCTCTCATCAGGGCTACTCGCTCTGCAACCGCCTGGCGATGTCTTGCTCGAATCTCCTCTATCTGGTGATGGTATAGCCTCATTCCTCTGAGTGCTGTGACTTGTGGTCGTCGTCTAGCTCGATTCACCTCAGCCTGCTGTAGTGTCACTCCTCGCTGGGAATCATGTGGGGAGGGGCTCTAGACCTCTAGAAAAAGTCAGTGAGCTGGAGCTGTCTCCTCTCCACCTGTGTAGCTCTGTGTGTCAGTGGTAAGAGTGCATCTCTATGCCTCTGAATCTCTATCAAGAAACGTCCTAACTGTCTCTGATCTCTGGAGTCCATAATCTCTCGTAGAGTGGGCTGTCCTCTGAACAAAGTCTCATATTTGTCGCTAAACTGAGTGTATGCTTTGCATCGACATACGAAATGCTCCTCACTCTCCACCTCCCCTCTACATAGTTTGCAGATCTGCTCTCCTCTCGGGACCCCGCTGTGTCTCCCACTCTCGATCTCGAGTTTGTGTGATGCGACCCTCAGTTGGCCAATTGCTACTTGTGAACTCTATGGCATATGGATGTCCATATAGCGTGGTCTTTGTATGAACCCATCCCACATAATGGTGAG
Organism: Ceratopteris richardii; assembly: GCA_020310875.1. NCBI lineage: Eukaryota > Viridiplantae > Streptophyta > Polypodiopsida > Polypodiales > Pteridaceae > Ceratopteris > Ceratopteris richardii. The sequence goes on from CM035406.1 coordinate 166,000,983, forward strand.
AAACTGGTCTCTGTAGTTTGACATCCTCCCCTCTAAATTGGGTGATCTTTATACTCTCTTGATGTAGAGCCTCCATAAGTCCTGTCTGATCACCAGATTCCTCTCGCTACGAGAGAGATGATAGTAAGGTGAGTCTTAGTCGTACTGAAAAGGTGGCAAACTCTCCATATCGAGCCCGTGTGTCGCGAACCAAGTTATGACCTGTGAGTACCAAGCTCTATCATGTCCACTCTGAGATAACTGTACAGGTGTCTCAAAAGCTCTACAGGTGAGTCTGTCGTGTGGTAACTCCCTCACCCTCTGAATGAAACTCACTATCTAGAATAGTGCCTCGAGGACCATGGGTGGTGTCGAGAGCTCTGCTCGGATGATGTCATGTGGTATGGTCTGCTTGCTACGGAACAAGCGTGAGATCATACATACATGGGGCCTCTCAATTTGTGCCCACTGATCGACCGTCAAGCCCGGTGCCTATATTGTCGTTGAATACATCAAGGGGGGAGGTGACTAGTGTATCGAAAAGCCACCCCTTCGTGCGGGGTTCCTGGAAGTGTGCCTGGTGACACCTGCGCTCTAGCATGGCGAGGGCGGCATACCCTCTGGTGAGTCTGTCAATAACTGCTTGCCTCATGGTGAAAGGTTCTGGTAGACTAGTGAAAGTAACTCCCCAGTAGACGTATGAGGTAACCACCTCGATGTGCCCTTCTGCTATGGTGAAGATGGTCGCACTCCTCACTGCACTCGATGTGTGAAAGATCATGACCTTGGTCTTGCCAAGGTTCACAACCAATCCTCTATGTGAGCAAAAATCATCCAAGGCTCCGAGGTGGCATTGGAGCCCCTCATGTGATTCTGAAATCAAAACAATATCATTGGCATATAAAAGAATGTGAACTGGGGTACCTCCCAAGTCGTTCCCCTCTCCGCCTGCTCGTAGTATGTAATCGGAGATCTCATCAATGTAGAGCCCAAAAAGTGTCGGGGAGAGTGGACAACCTTGCTTAACACCAATGGTGCTAGCAATGGGATCTGATAAACCTCGAGGGCATCGAACTCGACCGAACACCTTCTTGTAGAGAGTGTAGATGGCCCATATCATCTCTGTCGGGATTCCAAGGCTCAACAGGCGCTGGGACAGCCTCTCACGTTGAACTGTATCAAAAGCCTTGTGGAAGTCCACAAAGCAACAATAAAGCCTCTTCTTCCTTGCCTTTGCCCCATCAATGAGACAACGTAGGATGAAGATACGGTTGATAGTGGAAAAAGCTCGTCTGAACCCGGCCTGGCCTGGTGCTCAGAGGCCCTCTGCCTCTGCATATGAGCTAAGCTCTGCCTCAAGAACTGCTCCATATAACTTGGCCATTGTGTGGCCAATCATGATGGCCCTGTAGGTACCTGGATCCAGAGCGTCGCCAGATTTGTGGATAGGCACGATAGTATGATGTGTCCACTCCTCTGGGAACCCCTCCCCTATAGCCCGGTTGAAGACATGTGCAATCAACGGGGCTATAGTGGAGGCTGCATAGATGAGGTGCTCGCTTTGTAAACGAGTATGGTCGGCAGCCCGCCTGTGCTGCATACGACGTATGACCCTCTCCACCATCACTGTAGTAAAGAAACATAATCTCGCCAGATTTGCGGGTCCTCAATGGGTGTAGTTGGACAAGGCTCGCGGAGAGCGTGCCATGCTGTAGCACTATCCATGCTCATGAATAGACAATATAGCTCAAGCTCTTGTGCCTCCTCGAATGCCCGTCGCTTTCGACGGGTGAGTGCGTTCATGTGTCTACTTGCCTCTCTCTTTGTAATCTCTCCCAAGGCTCGTCGCACATGTAGGTGTGTGTAGAGTGTTCTGCACTCATCATCATACCAACTGTTCTGGGGTCTAGTTCAGGGGGGGGAATACGTCGTGTGTGAGTGGTGTGTGGGAAGGAGCTGATAGCTTAGGTGTAACATATGCTGTGATAGGAGCTCTGTCTGTGGAGTGTCTCATGATAGTCTCCTCCTGTAGGGTATGTAGTGTGTGAAGATCCTCGTCATATGTCTCGCACTGCTCACTACGTGTGCGAGCGTTGAAGTCTCCCATGAGAAAGACTTCACCGAGCGTGGAGTATTCCATGATCTCATCTTATAGACATACATAAGGTGAGGTCTCCCTTGATGAAGAGTCATGTTCAGTGGAGGCGAAGCGAGATCCTGTGGGGGCGAAATAGCATAAGGCTATGTAGATGAAACTGTCATGTGATAGCTCAAGGCGGGTCCACATGTATCGGGCCTGTGAGTCACGGGCCATGATGTGTAACCTACTGTGTAGTCCCTGTCGAAAAAGTATGGCCACCCCTCCTGATCCACGGGATGTGTGCTGACATGTGCATCCTCTGTGTAGAGACTCCCACTGGAATCCATGTATCTTGGGCAATCCTCTCTCTTGACTCTCATGTGTCATTGTAAGTAGGATGATGTCATGGCCTCTCATCACCTCCTCGAGAGGTCTCTCTGGGTGTGTCCATAGGTCACCGTTGCAGTTCTAGACTCCCAAATGGATCTCTTCTCGTGTCTCACAGGCCGCGAGTCCCTATGCAATGACCTTGCCATCTATGATGACCCAGCCGTCTCTGTAGGATGCTCGTTTCCCCTCTTGACGGGCTTGGTGCACTCTAGGCATACATGCACGCCCATGTGCAGCTGGCATTTTGGTGAGGTCATCATCAAGATAGATGGGTGGGCCTTCGAGTCCTCGTAGGATTACCCTCTTGCGAAGGAAAGTAGATCGTGACTCGCCATCGGGGAAGTGGAGGATGAGGGCTCGTTTTTTGGTGGCATCTTTGCTGACTCTCCAATCTTTGGTGAAAGGAGATGGGTCCCCCTCCTTATATCCGAGTTTGGTGCATAACCTCCTTCCATCTTCCGGAGTGGATCCTTCCCTCTGTCCTATCCTTGTGACTCGTACATTGAGGCGTCAAGCTTGCCTCATCCTCTCTTCCTCGATAGTGTTGTGTACGAGGAGAGTCTCTTCTTTATGTGCTTCTTCACGGGCCTCTTTCTTGATGTTTTTTTTTACTACTTCCACCCAACCCTCTTTGGTGGCTTCAAGTTTGTCTTCCATGTGCTTCGTGATTTCTGCTTTGAGGGCTTCCTTAGTGATGGTATGAATTTCACCTTCCTCTGGGGAGAGTGACACCACCGTTGCCTTGAGGAGAGCTATTTCTCCCTGCAAGGTGTCTCGTTCCTTCTTCCATCCCTCTTGTGCCTCTTCCCAAGTTGCTTTTTCTATCATCCTCGTCTTCTCCCACTCCTCTTTCTCTTTCTTCCATTGATCTTTTTCTTTATGGAATGTCTCGATCTCTCTTTCGAGCTTTAGATAGGCGGGCGATGATGTTGTTGATGGTGGAATCCATAAGCTTCTTGTTATCCTTGAAGGTGTTATGGAGTTTGTCTTCTCTTTGCCATGTCCCGCTCTTCAAGTTTGTGTCTTCTCCAAAGTCAAAACCTCTTTTTTGTTTTGAAACAAAAAGGGGTCGTCTGCCCTAGAAAACTAGGGTTTAAGATTTGGAAAAGGACCTTTCTAGGGGCAGGAGCAGATGACCTTGGGGTTTCGGGACGGGAAAGAGGAAGTCGGAGGGATGAGCTGTGGTGGGACGGAAGCAGATGGATTTATGGTTTCGGGGGCGGCAACGGGTAGGGGTGGTAAGAGAGGCAGAGGGCAGAGTTTGCAACGGGGAGCTGCTGGGATCGATTAGGGTTTTTTGGGGGAGGGGGAGAGAGAGAGAGAGAGAGAGAGAGAGAGAGAGAGAGAGAGAGAGAGAGAGAGAGAGAGAGAGAGAGAGAGAGAGAGAGAGAGAGAGAGAGAGAGAGAGAGAGAGAGAGAGAGAGAGAGAGGGAGGGAGGGAGGGAGGGAGGGAGGGAGGGAGGGAGGGAGGGAGGGAGGGAGGGAGGGAGGGAGGGAGGGAGGGAGGGAGGGAGGGAGGGAGGGAGGGAGGGAGGGAGGGAAAGGGAGGGAAAGGGGGGGGGGGAGGGAGGGGGGGGGGGAGGGAGGGGGGGGGGGAGGGAGGGGGGGTGGGAGGGAGTGAGGGGGGGAGGGAGGGCGGGAGGGAGGGAGGGAGGGAGGGGGGGAGGGAGGGAGGGAGGGGTGGAAGGGGGAGGGAAGGGGGGGGGGTGAGGGAGGGAGGGAGGGGGGGGAGAGGGAGGGGGGGTGGAAGGGAAGTGGGGGGGGGAGAGGGAGGGAGGGAGGGAGGGAGGGAGGGAGGGAGGAAGGGAGGGAGGGAGGGAAGAAGGGGGGGAGGGAGGAGGGGGAGGGAGGAGGGGAGGGGGAGGGAGGAGGGGAGGGGGAGGGGGAGAGGGAGGGGGAGGGGGAGGGAAGGAGGGAGGGGGGGAGAGAGGGAGGGAGGGAGGGAGTGAGTGAGGGGAGGGGGAAAAGGGGGGGAGGGAGGGAGGGAGGGGGGGGGAGAGGTGGGGAAGGGGGGAGGGAGGGAGGGGAGGGAGGGAGATGCCTCCTTTGTTCTTGTCACTAATATGGCGTCAACAATTTTAGACCGTTAACAATCATGTACAGGACTTTGATAGCCTGAAGTACGCTTAATGAGAGAGAAACCCTGATTGATCGTTCAATCGTAGATTCAGAAACAGAGTCTTCAAAGGAGCATGAGGACCGTACTTACAAAAGACATGTTTGCTCTTTGTAAAGTCAATAAGCTGTACTTTGGAAATCATCAGGAAATCAATCCCAATTGCTCAGAATAAGATACATCATCATTACTGGAGTTTGTTAGAACTTAAAAGCTTATTCTTTTAGGATAGCTGATAAATGCTGATTAGAGACATGGGTTATCCAATCTTGGTAGGTGTTGGTTACATTGTCCTTGAAGTGTTTATTCAAAGCATAAATTTCTTGAGAATACAGCTTCGTGAGTTCATAGATTAATAAGCAACACAAGGGACAATAAAGAGGTAAGCAAGATTGTGATTGTTTTTAATGTAGTAGTACATGTGCCATCGAAAGAGAATTATTGGTTGTAAAGAAAGTGAGTTAACCTCTTAGCCAAGGCTTGAAGGCCATTGTATGTATACATGAAACCATTGAGCAATGTGGTTACGGGCAGGTTTTCACTCTAGTTGCGAAACAAGTGGATACCCATACTATTAGAAGTGAATGATTGAGGTAATGTTGTTGTAGCCCTGTGAACGTGTATAGGTGATTGACACTGGTAAAATAGTCATTTCTACTCAAGCTCAAGGGATTATAGGACCTTTTAAGCAGATGTTCATACGACAAGCATTGAGGCCATAAGTGTATTCAAATGAATTCTTCCTCTGCTAACAATTCCCATGGTTCATTAGTTATTATGAGTATTGACCAGTGACAGGTGCATGCAGATCTTAAGAACTGCTTACAGTTTTATGCCAACTCAAATGCACCAGAATTGATGTTTTGTGAGCAGTGTAAATTGCGTGGAACTTGTTGGGTAGCTTGATGCTTGTTATTTTTTTGTGGGAGGTGCTTTGCTCAAGCCTGAGTTTACCAAATCTCTGAAAAGCTTCACTTGTGAAGAAATAGAGGTCTCTTGTATGCTATAGAGATGAAATGGTTTTTGGAGCTATTTATCAAATCAAGACTTGGCTCTTGCATAATGTTCACTATCAGGTGTTGTCTTCTAACATGAGGGAGGAAGCTTCATGGCCATTACAGAGCTCAACACTACATCAAGACATAAGCACAAAACTTTGAAACATGCAGGGATGTTTTGATTACATTGAGAGGATGATAATGATGGCAAAGGGGTATCCAGCATTATCATTAATAGAGCTTATCAAGACAGTATACGGGAATCATCCAAGTACTGAGGAAGATCAAGAGGGTAGATGTCTCAGCAAGAATCTATTATAGCTATGATGCAATGAAGGAAAAGGATATAGTATTTTTTTTTTTTCTTTCTCTATGGATTTTCCAGTAGAGAGCATACATACAGTGCTACTGATGGCTTTTAGAGAAAGCAAGAGATGAAGTCGTGTGAAGTTGAAATATGAAACATGATTGAAGAGGTGTAGTGATGAAATAGGGAATGGATCATAAAATTTGGAAGATGGCGGTCATCATTATTCATGACTGAAACAACTCTAAAACTGAAGTCTAAATGGGAACATTTTATATTATCAGTGACGTTTCTGGATAAGCATGGAATGATCAAGGAGATTCTATGATAAGGTCTAAGTTCAATGGATATGGGGATCATTGCTGGGGATTTTTCATCAATATACAATCAGACACTTATTTCCATATATAGAAAGAAGGTAAATTCTATGCTGTTTTAAAAAAATATTGCTCAAGTGACATGCTAGCAGCTATTCTTGATGAATGTGTGAGATTGTTTAAAGGGCACTGTAGGGTGCTAATGTTGCTGTCATGAACAATCACCAAAGTTGATTGGAATGGTGCAATCACCAAAGGGAAGACCATCGATGATGCCCATGTGGTGAGATGTTCAACCCAGTCATTTAACAATGGCTGGGATGATGTTTAAGATGGTAGCTTGTTAGGTCTGAACAGCAAAGGGAGCAGTTGTTGAACATTGGAAAGCCCACGAGGAGGATTAGCTAACAAAGTTTTTGCTACATTATCATTCACTGATTGACAACAAGACCATGAAAATAGTGTTAAATCAAGAGAACTATTCAAGGTAGTGTGAAGAAGAAGATGAGATGAGCTTTTTTTACATTATGCTCAATATAATAATGCTCGGGAGGCAGGATACCATCATTCTGGCACATGTGGAAATGATGATGAACACGAGTGATTGCTGATATGATAACAAGTTTTTCTTGAAAACATTTCAGTGGTAGCAATGCAAGTCTATCTAGTTGCTCGTATTTCTTTCGGAAATTTGTTTGGAGATAGTTATTAGCCTGTTGAAGGACGTCTTTGAATGCCAAAAGCTAATGGAAGGCAATAAATGCTATTACTGAGGTATATTTTGCACAAAATGCCACCTGTTTGCAGTATGCTACAAGAAACATATGTATTTTTTGTTTCATTTCATGTTTTTTGGGATATGCATTTCATCTGTTTGAGAATAGAGATATTGAAAGGGAGTTTTTTTTATGGTATGGTCATACAGCAGTTGGATGTCCTCTACCACCTTCTTGGTATTGGTGGGTACAATGATATGTCAAGTCAACTTAAACTATGACATATCAAAATAATGTGTTGATTAATTAGATGAACGATGCGTAAATGTTGCTACAGGCCACACATAATAACCATGAGTCGAAGATTGAATTGGCAAAGTAGTAATTGAGTTGCACTACATGTAGTTTTAAGGTATCCATTTTCAAATTTTAAGGAAGTGTAGCTAGTGCCACGAAGTCCACTTGGAGTTGACGAGCAGTGCTAGCTTGGTGTGTTGTGCATTGCACCTCCCTTGGGGGGGGATGGGGGCATGGGTTCAATCCCAGGTGGCTACGTTGGATGGATGCCCTTCATTTACTACTAGTGGTGAGATGACACAATTTTCCCCATGGAGATTTTTGGGCCTATGGACAATCGTTGTTCTCTATCATTGGTACCAAGGGCCATGTGCATGGTGACAAGCATAACCCAATCTTCTCATTTGGTCTTAGGGTCATCCCCACTCTGTTGGAGTTTGAGGTCTGCAGAAGCACGCGAAAAACACAAGGAAGAAGAAGAAGCTTGAAGCACAACATAGAATATTGAATGTAGTACATGTGAATGCACAAAGATAAGTAACCCGTTAGGTTTATAGGCATATATACAAGCCAGGGGGGGAAAACCTCCTAAAGAGGGAAAAAAGTGTCGGGGCGGACCTAAGTGTGTTCACACATCACTACTGAAACATATCAACAAATCCCCCCTAGGAGTCATGCAGTGAATAAGGAGCTTGCACTCACGCATAAGGCAGTGCAAAGCTATGTAGAATTAATCCACAAAAGCTTTGTGAAAAGCTTCAAACTTCTCATAGGCGTAGCCTTTGTGAAAAGGTATGCAACGTTCTCTTGTGTGGGCACATATGCCAAATTGATCTCTCTAGCAGAGAACCCCTCCTTGATATAATGATAGTGCACCTCAATGTGCTTAGTGCAAGCATGGAACACATGGTTCCTCGCAACTGTCAATGTGCTTTGACTCTCAGTGAAGATGGTGGCAGTAGAAGACTGACCAACCCCAAATCAACCTAAAGACGTTTGGCACACACACTCAATAGTCGTGAAAGCTTTCCTATACTCAGCCTCACAATTGGAAGTAGCCACAGTAGTCTGCTTCTTGCTCAACCAAGATATGCATGACTGCCAAGCATGAAGCAAAAACCATTGGTGGACAAATGAGTGTCATAGAAACCATCCCAACCAGAGTCAGAAAAAGCATGTAAATCTAGTGGTAGTGATCCTCCCTTGGGATAAAGCAATCCAACTAGACGGGTACCACTCAATTAGTGAAAGATGTGCTTAATTGCCTGCCAATGCTTGACACTTGGGCAATGCATAAACCTGCTCATCTGAGAGATAACAAATTGAATATCAAGTCAAGTAATGCATAAGTAAATCAAGCATCCAATAGCATGTTGATAGGAAACAACGTCAAATGCATCTCCAACATCATGAAGACTCAATCATAAACTTGTTTCCATAGGAGTGACAATAGGTTTGCAGTCGTTAGGGCCAAAATGTTGCAAAAATGTGTCAATATATTTTGTTTAACACAAAGCTATTATGCCATCAACTTGCATAAACTGAATGTCCAAATAATTATGCAAATGCCCTAAATCAGACATCCCAAAAGAGGCATGCAAATCAACCTTAAAATCAGCAATATGCTTCTCATTAAGCCTATTGAGGAGCATGTCATCAACATAGACAACAATGATCAGAAACACATCATTTGCATGCTTAATATATAAGGTGCTCTCAGTTGGATTGTTCTCAAAACCATGTGCAATCAAGTAGGCATGTATCTTTTCATACCAAGGATTTGGTGCTTGCTTCAAACCATATAACGCCTTTTTTAACTTGCATACTTTGTTTCCATGCCCTTTTTGCACAAAACCATAGGGCGAAAATTCATGCACTTCATGTAAATCACCATTTGGAAATGTTGTTTTAATGTCCAATTGATGTACATTCCAACCATGATGAGCTGCAAGTGCATAAATGCTAGAAACGGTAGTTATTGGGCATGTGGGTGCAAAGGTCTCATCAAAATCAATGCCTCTTTTTTGAGCATAACCTTTTGCAACAAGGCCTAACCTTGTATCTATCAATTGTTCTATCAGGCTTATGTTTCAGCTTGTATACCCATTTAGTGCCAATAGCCTTTTTGCTTGGAGGAAAATCATATAAAGACCAAGTACCATTTTTCATAATAGCATCATATTTTGATTGCATGGTAGCCATCTAATTTTCTGAATTTTGTGCTTCATCAACAGAAATAGATTCGTTCTCATCACAAAAACTAGTGGTAGTCGTCGCATAGCAATCTGATGCAAAAGGAGCACTATGAGAGCTTGAACAAGTATGATATGACAGAGGTGCATCTAATTTGCTATCTCACAAAGTCTCCACTAGCCATTTACGCAATATTTTTTGCCTCCTCTATATCAACCCTCTCATCAATAAGTGCATCATGCAAATCTGCATCAGAAATGGAATGATCTGCATTATTATATGAAACTTGTAAAGCTTGAGAAATTGCCTTATTTGGATCAACACTTGACTATCTACCTGTAAAAAAGGAACCAAAGTGTCGTACACATTTTTGGAGCTAACTGATGTCTTCTTAGTACATGAAAGCAATGGTTGAATTGCATCTTCCTCAAAAACATCACGGCTAACCAAAATGCGTTTAGTCTATGGATGATGTAGACGATTGCCTTTGCTTTCAGAACTGTACTTAACAAAAATCTATTTTACTGCTTTATCATGCAATTTTCTGCATTGTTGTTCAGGCACTAATGCATATTTTAGACAACCAAAGACATGTAAATGAGCAACAAATGGCTTGCAACCATGCCAAGCCTCATATGGAGTGATAGTTTGCAATGCTTTGGTGGGACACTTGTTAGCTACATATGTTGCATACATAACAACCTCAAGCAAGAAGCTATGTGGTAAAGCCTATCTTTTGATCATATAGCTCACCATCTCCATGAGTGACGTGTTCTTCCTTTCAACAACTCCATTTTGTTGAGGTGTATATGACACTGTATACTAATGTTTTATCCCACATATAGCTAAAAATGCATTAAATCAGAAGAGATGTATTCCTTCCCTTGATCAGAATGGAGGATGCTCATTTTATATGCTGACAGATTTGCAGCCAAAACCAGAAACTTTTTGAAGCACATAAACACTTCGGATTTTTCTTTCAGTGGATACATCCATGCATGCTTGGAAAAATAATTAATATAAGTCACAAAAGGTAGTTCGCAAAAGAGGGTATCTACATAGGACCATAGACATCACTATGAACAAGCTACAATTTTTGAGTAGCTCGAACTAAACCATCTTTTGGGAAGGAGAAAAGTTATATCCTACCCAAAATACAACCTTCGCAAACGTGTCTACAAGGTGCCTCAAGTTTGGGCACAGAGGACACCATCTCATATTTTTGCAGGCATAGCGAACTAACATGGCCAAAGTGTGCATGCCAAATCTTTGCATCTGACATAGCCTGAGAATCTTGAACTGCACATGTTGAATCATTCGCAGAGTTTGCATAATCTATGAGCTTATACAACCCACGACATAAAATACCAGAAACAATAATAATATCGCCATTTGATAGATCACGAGCAATACATTTGTCATCAATAAATTTCACAACCAAGCTGATCTTGAGTAATGTTGAAAGTGATAACAAATTTTTCTTGATCCTTGGCACAAACAAAGCATCTGACATTGTGAAAGAACTACCATCAATAGTAGTCACAATGAGCTTGCTAACTCCCATTACAAGATAAGAGGAGTTGTTAGCGCATATGATAATATTCCCTATAGGGGTACACTCAAGTGAATTGAAGAAACTGTGCAGCAAGGTAATATGTTTGGTTACCCTACTATCAAAGTACCAAACATCTGACTCTATTGTAGATATATATTGTTCATGAGAAGATGGATCATAACTGCAAATAGTGTTGATATATTTAGGTAGTGATGTGTGTGAACACTCTAGGACCGCCGGGGCACTTTTTTCCCTCTTTAGGAGGTTTTTTTCCCCCGGCTTGTATATACGCCTATTGCCCTAATGGGCTACTTATCTTTGTACATTCTCTAGTAATACATTCAGTCTTGTGTGTTGTGCTCCAAGCTTCTTCCTCTTCCTTGTGCTGTTCGCGTGCTTCCGCAGACGTCTAACTCCAACAATTGGTATCAGAGCAGGTCGTTGATTCTTCTAGGGCGCCGTCGACACTCCTCCGTTTGTAGTCTCAGATTCGCACAAAATTTGGTGAGCACACTCAGGGTGTTTTCGAGATCAAAACAGCTTCGCTTTGTGGTGCCGAAATCGCGATCTGAGCTCGTTTTGGCCTTCGAACGCACTATCGCAGTGCTTGTGCAGGCTATTTCGTCCTTTTGTGCCAAAGGTATATACCAGTTTCTGTTCGCCAGTTTAAGCATCTCGAAGTCTGCTACAGGTCTAGCAGAACTCGTCTGGGCAATTCTGTTCAACTTTTTGAGATACAGTCAATTTTCTGCATCAAGGTATTTTAGTCACCGGCCATGGCTGAAAGCAGTGATGTATTCCGTATGTTGGCTGTTGAGGATAAGTTGGATGGTACCAACTACCCATTATGGGCTTATATGATGCGACATGTACTGGTTGCAAAAGGATTGTGGAACATTGTGCAGGGTGTTGAAAGACGTCCTGTTACACCTGTAACGACAGGTACTGCAAATACAGGTGTTGGAGCTGATGAAGATGGTGTCGAAGATGATATTCCGCAGATTCCTGTTCGTGCTGCTGTTTCTGTTGCACCTACTGCAGAGCAGATTCGTTGGGATAGCAGAGATGCCCAGGCACATGCATTGATAGCTTTGTCTGTCAAACGTGCCATTATTCCTCACATTCGCTCTTGCAGAACAGCAAAGGATGCTTGGGATACACTTACCACTTTGTACCAGGCTAGGAATGAGGCTCGTGTTGCTTACCTCTGAAAACAGTTGGAGAGTGAGCACATGAATGAAGGTGATTCGATGGATAGTTTTCTTACAAAGATCAAAGACCTGAAGGAACAATTGATTTCTGCTGATGAGGTTATACCAGATAGCTCACTTGTGCAGACCGTTCTGAATGGCCTTCCTGATTCATATCAGAGTTTTGCCTCTACTCTTCGATTGATGATGAAAGGCAATCCGAATGCCTTGTCATTTGAGGAATTAGTCTCTGTTCTGTTGCAGGAAGATCAGTCCAGGCAGAACAGGTCCATTATGCGTGTTGCAGATCAAGCTGTCCTAGCTAGTCAGAAGGGCAAAGGAAAATGGAGCTCTTCTACTAGTAAGCAGAAATCTGCAAATGCTGCACAATCGAAGAACCAGGATAAAGATGAGAAGAAATCAGAAAAGCAGAAATTGTTCTGCAAGTACTGTAAAAGAAATGATCATATTATAAAGAACTGTCCAAAACTGGCTGCTAAAGAGGCAAAGAAGAAAGAGGCTGGAATGGTTGTTGCAGAGGCCTCTACACCAAAAACAGAGTCTGCAAATCTTGTGCAAGAAGAAGATTGGGCGTTTACTACTGTTTGCAGTTTTGACCCATCTTCTCATGATCAGTGCATGTCTGCAGTAGACTCAGATGTTTGGTACTTTGACAGTGGGGCAACCAAACATATTACCTCGCAGCGCAGTTTCTTCTCTTCACTCGAGCCTGCCCCTACAGGGAATACTGTCACATGCGCCAATAACTCCTCTTATCCTGTTATGGGAGTTGGTAAGATCATTCTGACTACTGCTGATGGTAGTTCTTTCACTTTGTCAGATGCTTTATTTATGCCAGGGATCAAAAAGAACCTGTTATCAGTTTCTGCATTAGCCAAGATTGGCTTGGTTGTGAAATTCGTTGATGACAGGTGTACAGTCCATGATCTCTCAAATGGCGATGTGATTATTGCTTCTGGCATTTTATGTCGTGGGCTGTATAAGCTCATAGACTATGAAAAATCTGTGAATGATTCGGCATGTGCAGTTCATGATTCTCAGGCTATGTCAGATGCAAAGCTTTGGCATGCACGCTTTGGTCATCTGAATTTTGCTAGTTTGTTACGCCTGCAGAAATCTGAAATGGTGTCCTCTTTGCCCAAACTTGAGGCACCTGGAAAACATGTTTGTGAAGGCTGTATTTTGGGCAAAATGCAGCGTTCTTCCTTTCCAAAAGATGGTTCAGTTCGGGCTATGCAGAAATTGCAGCTTGTACATAGTGATGTCTGTGGTCCTATGCAGACACCCTCTTTTGGAAATTACCTTTACTTCGTGACTTTCATTGATGATTTTTTCAGGCATGCATGGGTATATCCACTCAAAGCAAAGTCCGAAGTGTTCATGTGCTTCAAACAGTTTTTGGTTTTGGCTGAAAATCTGTCTGCATGTAAAATGGGCACCTTCCGTTCTGATCGAGGGGGGGAATATATGTCTTCAGATTTTAATGCATTTCTGGCTGAACGTGGGATAAAACACCAGTGTACAGTGTCGTATACACCTCAACAGAATGGAGTTGCTAAACGAAAGAACAAGTCACTCATGGAGATGGCGAGGTGCATGGTCAAAAGTCAGGCTTTACCACATAGTTTCTGGCTTGAGGCTGTCATGTGTGCAGCATATGTACTGAACAGGTGTCCCACGAAAGCGTTGCAGTCTATCACTCCATATGAGGCTTGGCATGACCGCAAGCCATCTGTTGCTCATCTGCGTGTTTTTGGTTGTTTGGCATATGCATTAGTGCCTGAACAACATCGCAGAAAATTGGATGATAAGGCAGTAAAATGTATTTTTGTTGGGTACAGTTCTGAAAGTAAAGGCTATCGTCTGTATCATCCACAGACTAAACGCATTCTGGTTAGCCGTGATGTTGTCTTTGTGGAAGATGCTATTCAGCCATTGCTTTCATGTACTAAGGAGACATCTGTTAGCTCCAAAGACATGTATGATACTTTGATGCCTCTTTTTACAGGTGGACAGGCTAGCGCTGGTCCTAATGAGGCAACTTCTCAGCCTTTGCAGGTTTCATATGATGATGCAGATCATGCCATTTCTGATGCAGATTTACATGATGCACTTGTTGATGAGAGAGCTGATATTGAACAGGCAAAAACTATGCCAAAATGGCTGGTGCAGACTTTGCGTGACAGCAAATTAGATGCACCTTTGTCATATCGTACTCGTTCAGGCTCTCATAGTACCTCCTTTGCATCAGATTGCTATGCTATGGCTGCATCTAGTCTCTGTGATGAGAATGAGCCTGTTTCTTTTGATGAAGCACAAAATTCAGAAAATTGGATGGCTGCTATGCAATCTGAATATGATGCTATAATGAAGAATGGTACATGGTCTTTATGTGACTTGCCTCCTGGCAAGAAGGCCATTGGCACTAAGTGGGTATACAAGCTGAAGCGTAAACCTGATGGTACAGTTGACAGGTATAAGGCTAGGCTTGTTGCAAAGGGTTATGCGTAGGAAAGAGGCATTGATTTTGATGAGACCTTTGCACCTACATGCCGTATGACTACTGTTCGGAGCATTTGTGCACTTGCAGCCCATCATGGTTGGAATGTACATCAGTTGGACATTAAAACAACATTTCTGAATGGTGACTTGCATGAAGAAGTGTATGTTTTTCAGCCCCGTGGCTTTGTGCAGAAAGGGCATGAAAACCAGGTGTGCAGGTTAAAGAAGGCGTTATATGGTTTAAAGCAAGCACCACGTGCTTGGTATGAGAAAATCCATGCCTATCTGATTGCACATGGTTTTGAGAACAGTCCAACTGAAAGCACCTTATATGTTAAGCGTGCTAATGATGTGCTTTTGATCATTGTTGTCTATGTAGACGACATGCTGCTCACTGGTCCTCTTGAGAAGCATATTGTTGATTTCAAGGCTGATTTGCATGCCTCATTTGAGATGTCTGATTTGGGGCATTTGCATCACTATTTGGGCATTCAGTTTATGCAAGTTGATGGTGGAATGGCTTTGTGTCAAACGAAATATATTGACACATTATTGCAGCGTTTTGGCCTTGAAGACTGTAAGCCTATTGCCACTCCTATGGAGACAGGCTTACGATTGAGTCTTCATGATGCTGGAGATGCATTTGATGCTGTTCTCTATCAGCAGGCTGTTGGATGCTTGATTTACTTATGCATTACTCGGCCAGATATTCAGTTTGCTGTCTCACAGATGAGCAGGTTTATGCATTGCCCAGGAGTCACGCATTGGAAAGCGGTTAAGCGCATCTTTCGCTACTTGAGTGGTACTCGACTACTTGGGTTGTTTTATCCCAAGGGGGGATCACTACCGCCAGATTTGCATGCTTTTTCTGACTCAGATTGGGCTGGTTGCTATGACACTCGTGTGTCCACCAGTGGTTTTTGCTTCATGCTTGGTAGCTCATGTATATCTTGGTTGAGCAAGAAGCAGCCTACTGTGGCCACTTCCAGTTGTGAGGCTGAGTATAGGGCAGCTTTCACAGCGACTGTTGAGTGTGTGTGGCTCAGACGCCTTATGGCTGATTTGGGTGTTGGCCAGTCTTCTTCCACCACCATCTTCACTGACAGTCAGAGCGCATTGGCAGTTGCGAGGAACCCTGTGTTCCATGCTCGCACTAAGCACATTGAGGTGCATTATCACTATGTAAGGGAGAGGTTCTTTGCTGGGGAGATCAGCTTGGCATATGTGCCCACGCAGGAGAACATTGCAGACCTTTTCACGAAGGCTCTGCCTAGGGAGAAGTTTGAAGCTTTCCGCAAAGCTTTGGGCTTACTTCCTTTTGTGGAGTGATTTCCACATAGCTCGGCACTTCCTTATACATGAGTGCCAGCTCCTTGTTCACCGCATCACTCCCAGGGGGGATTTGTTGATATATTTAGGTAGTGATGTGTGTGAACACTCTAGGACCGCCGGGGCACTTTTTTCCCTCTTTAGGAGGTTTTTTTCCCCCGGCTTGTATATACGCCTATTGCCCTAATGGGCTACTTATCTTTGTACATTCTCTAGTAATACATTCAGTCTTGTGTGTTGTGCTCCAAGCTTCTTCCTCTTCCTTGTGCTGTTCGCGTGCTTCCGCAGACGTCTAACTCCAACAAATAGTAGTCAATGCCTATTCTTCATTCTGCACAAGATTAGCAGACTCTGTTTTAGGTATAGAGGCCTCTGCAACAACCATTCCAACATCTTTTTTCTTTGCCTCTTTTGCAACCACTTTTAGACAACTCTTTATGACATGATCATTTTCTTTATAGAGTTTGCAAAACAATTTTTGCTTTTCTGATTTCTTCTTATCTTTGCCTTCCTTTTTCGATTGAGCAAAATTAGCTATCTTTGCTTACTAGTGAATGAGCTTCATTTACTTTTGTCCTTTTGTCTAGCTAAAAATGCTTGATCTGCTACACACATAATGGACATGTTTTGCCTAGATTGATCTTCTTGCAACAAAGCAAAGACTAACTACACAAATGTTAATGCATTTGGATTGCCTTTCATCATCAACTGAAGAGAAGCAAAACTCTCATATGAATTTGGAAGACTATTCAAAATAGTCTCCATAAGTAAACTGTTTGGCAAGACTTCATCAACGAAAATCAAATGTCCCTTCAAATCTTTGATCTTTGTCAAAAAAGTGTCCATAAAATCTCCTTCATTCATATGCTCACTCTCCAATTATTTTTCGAGATAAGCAATACGAGCCTCATTTCTTGCTTGGTATAAGGTGGTAAGTATATCCCAAGCATCCTTTGCTATTTTGCAAGAGCGAATATGAGGGATGTTTGATAGACAAAGCTATCAATGCATGATCCTGAACATCTCTGCCATCCCATCGAAGTTGCTTTGCAATAGGTGCAGCAAGAACCATGGCACGAATAGGAATTTGAAGGATCTTCATCTTCAACGCCGTCTGCATCACCATCAATAACTGTATTTAGAGGTGTAGTAGGGTTTTTTGCAACATATTGCACAATATTTCAGTCTTTTTGCGACCAATTCATGATGTACCATATATGCCCATAATGGGTAATTGGTGTCATCCAACATATCCTCAACAACCAACATACGGAATACATCATTGCTTTCAGCCATAGCCATTGAATAGATTACCCCGATGGAGAAAAATGACTGTATCTCAAAAAGTTGAACAGAACTATCCTGTCGAGCTCTATTAAATATGTAGCAAACTTTGAGCTGCTTGTATTCGCGAATTGAAACATGTACAAATGTTTGCCACAAAAGGATGAAATTGCCTGCATAAGTGCTATGATACTGTATTTGGAGGCCGAAATGAGCTTAGATCAGAATTTTGGCACCACAAAGAAAAGCTGTTTTGAACTCTTAGTTGGCCTGAGTATGCTCACCAATTTTCGTGTGATTCTAAGACTATGATCGGAGGGGTGTCGACGACACCCTAGATGAAGCGACGACCTGCTCTAATACCAATTATTGGAGTTTGAGGTCTACAAAAACACGTGAACAACACAAGGAAGAAGAAGAAGCTTGGAGCACAACACACAATATTGAATGTATTACCAAGTGAATGTACAAAGATAAGTAACCCATTAGGGTTATAGGCATATATATGGGGGAGGAACCTCCTAAAGAGAGAAAAAAGTACCTTGACGGTCCTAAATATGGTCACACACATCACTCCTAAAACATATCAACACACTCAATCTCTATCTATAACGAGCCTTCAAATTTTGTAATTCGTAGTAGATCCTAAGCATCCTTGCTTATGTGGGATTTGGGAGGGTCCCATGTATGATATTGTTATTAGTTAATGAATAATGAATTATTGGATTTTGTTTTATATCTATTTTTTGCATGATAATGGTCTACTTGGCCTTATTATGTGTGTGTTAAATATGAGGATTTAATGTGGTTTGTATTCTGATTTAGAAGGTGAAGGTCGATGAGGATGTGAATGCATTTGGATGTAATTAGAGAGATCATAGCTTCTTATAGAAAGAGAATTTTGTAAATAAATATAAGATTCACCATAAAAGTGACAAACTTTTTTCTCATGCATCCGATTTTCTAAGCACCTATCCTTATTATAGTCTCTATCTTTGGATGTAACAAAAATCTTTAAATACACACACTTTTGAAACTTGCTCCATAGGGTGCATGGTGGAAGATTGTACCCAATACTATATATTGTTTCTATTTATCTTTTATGCATCTTTATTTCTATGTTTTTTGGTGTTTTTAAATGTCTCCTCACATCTGCAAGATCCTACAACACTGGTATGAGAGTTTGCACGTGATGTTCTAGAGGCATTCTAACACCTGTTCTCGATGTTTTGACACCTTTTCTTATCGTCCGATCATGTTTCGACAGGTTCTCTATTCTTTGACAAGTGTTCATATGCATACGAACGAGTATTCATATGGATATGGATGAGCTGTAGACTTGCAAAAAGATAGGTGAGGGCTCCAAGCATCTGCATTGGCTTTGGCTTATGCCCAAGGGGACGATCAAGGCATAGATCTTTTCATTACCTTGGTAACCCTTAGAAACTTTGGTTTCCTTGGCATTACCTTGGTCATCCTTGGTTTCCCTAACTTTGTGACTTCGAGGCTCCATTGGCACTCCTGGCATGCATGAACCTCTTCAGTCAATAGAGTGGCAACAAGGAATACAATTTTCACCAAGGGTGAGATTTGAACCCACCACCTAGCCCACAAAGTGAAGTGTTCTATCCACTATGTGTTGTTATATCTCACTACACCTAATATATACTATTTACTTTTACCAAAAAAGAACACTCCACCTTTTATATTTAAAAGCTTCACCTTTGTTTTTCCTTGAATCATATAGTTTATTTCAACATTCAATAAGTAATTTTTTCATATATCAATGCATGGATCCTATCCATACCATAGAGGAATTTGATGAATCACCTCTACCCAACGTATAGATGATAACCTTGTTCGTGTGTTAAAGCTATCATCACAACCCAAGGCAACCCAAGGTGATGGCATACATTCCAAGATTGGTGCAAAGAATTTTCAATTTTCAAGATTTGATGGGTGTAAGGATGGCCAATTTTTTTTTATCATGATTATCTTAGTTTGATGATTTTTATTATGATGAAGTCTACTTAGAGATTGATAAAATGAAGTTTGTTACAAACTATTTGGTGGATAAGGCACAACTTTGGTGGAACATATTACTAAATAGTGCAGATCGACTAACAACATGACAAACAATCCAAGAGAAAGTGAAAGAACCTTTTCTCCCTCGATTTCACTTATGCGTTCATTGTTCATCGACCACATTTGCATGGAGGGGGAAATATACTCTCGGAATATATATTGAGTGCTTTCCACAACAATTACTTCTTGTTCAAATGCTTGAGGAAGTTGTTGAAGACACTTTATAGAAGAAGTATGAAGATGGCTTGGAGATAGGGATCCAAGCCAAGCTCAACATGCTGCAACCTAAAATTCTTTATGAAGCTATTTCTTTTACTCATGATGTAGATAAAGAATTTCAGTTAATTGCCAAATTGATTTGTCTTCAATAATTATGTCATTGACAACCAATGATCAAGCCTTATTATTTGAAGTGCACCTTTAACATGGGCTCCTACTTCCAATTTTTCATCAACCCTTCAATCTCACCATTTCAAAGTACCAAGTCTTCTAACCCACAAACTTCGATGATTGATGCTTAACAAAAGAAGCCACACACAACTTGTTGGAATTGTGGAAAACTTATTACACAAGAGCAAAGTGGAGATTATATCCTTTCAACGTGAAGCCTATAGCACTTGAAATCGAAATGGTTGAAGTGACTCAAGATGAAGATTATTTTGTTTGGACTAAAGAAGCATTGGAAAAGGATTTAACTACCTTGGGTAACCAAATTTCAATTCATTCTTTATTTTGCATGCAAGGAACTATTGATGATTGTTATAATTGTGAATGATGATGGGAGCTCACATGATTTTATTTCCCACACATTAGTGCATGAATTAGATTTATTATCTTTTCATTCCATGTGTAAACTTAAAATTGTTTTTCAAGAAAATAGGTATAATGTAACGAGTGCATAATGTTGATTTATATAGGTCCTTTTGTAGATGCATAAACATTTTTGATTGCTCTTCTATAGATTAATGAGGTTATACTTGGTATGCCTTCCATTGTCATTATATTTTTTTGTAAATAACATAGTTAATTATATTATTACAATTTCATATGCATATAAACCATTTATGGATGCATATAAGTATTATTTAATGTCTGATTACACTTTAGAAATTATCATTTAAGATATTTACAAAGTGATATTTAGGACTTGAACTGACCATTTCAAATTTATGGTTCCTACCTACCACATTTACACACATGATGAATTCTTTTTTTTTTCCTCAAGATTTCGTTCTTGTGTTCTTCAATGATATACTTATTTATAGTAATAATAAGCATGAAAATAATTCATAAATAGTTTTTAACTGACTACATAAAAACACACTTTATGCAAACCTTGAAAATAGTTTCTTCTTTCAAAGTGAACTTGAGTATCTAGGACATATAATATCTAGTCAACGAGGACATGTGGACCCTAAGAAAAAAAAAGTAATTATAAAATGGCCTAATCCTAAATTTGTTAAGGATGTATGATCTTTTCTTGGATTCTAGTTTTTATAAAAAGTTTATAGTTCCAAATTTCTCATGAAGTTCTCTTTATATATATATATATATATATATATATATATATATATATATATATATATATATATATATATATATATAGTTTTAACATATACTAGTGAATCCAAGCACATGCAACTAAGCCTCTCTACCAAGATTTTCCCAATGACATCTATCTATTTATTCAAGCTCACATTGATGAGTTGAAAGTGATTTAAGGGAGTTCAAGCATGTGAAACATGAAAAATATAAGTTAAATAGTATTCAACGATTTAAGTCTCTTATACAATAAAATATTTACAATAATTTTAAAATATTGTATATAATAAAAAAAATTAATTTTAAGCTTTATAAACGTGTATTAAGTCAGCTATGAATTAAACACAATCATTGAAACACTTATAGATCAAATATCCATGCTATCAATATTTGTGGCTCATAAGAGAGTTTTATGCATATACATAATAAAAACTCATTATTTATCAAATATTGATGTTACTTGTATTTTTTGCTCATAAGAGATTTTTGGGCATATGCATCATAGGATATGAACGGTTTCTTTTTAGAGTAAGGATGCATCCATTATTTTTTAAATAGTTTGGACATTGAACATTATTCACAATCAAATTGTAATGCTTTCCATCTTGTTCATACATATTGATTTGTACTTGTCTTGAGGCACTCAAAGCTAACTTCAATGCATCTCAATGTATATTGATCTATTTCTAACATTGATATGCAAATACTATTAATATTTGTTTTTACTATGAATGTGCATGAAAGCTAAAGTTTCATCAACAATAGCACATTAAATGGTATCTCCTATGCTATTATGATTACCTAAGTATGCGAAGACTCATTTTTTCCCATTTGGGAATATCCTAGGAGACCTATTTGATTAGCATTCTAGCCATGTCAAGAACTTTCTACATCTTGTACTTAGCTATTTCAATATTTTTTGGAGGTTTTCGAGAAAGTACAAGTCACTAGGATTCTTCTAGGAATTCCTATAGTACTAGGATCATTCAATAGTTCAATCCAAAAGGAGACAAGCATATGAGGTTTGATATTGTAAGCATTCCCTATTAATAGCAAATAACTATCCTAAATTTCCTACTCCTTAAATAGATATACCCTCAACTTCTCCTCTGGTATCCCATTTACCCTCTTAGTCTAGTCATGTATTTTTTGATGGTCAACACTAGTCACCTTGAGTAACACTTTAACCTTTTCAAAGAAAAACATCCAATAATGAATTGTAAATATGAGTTACCTATCTCAATCCATGGATATCAACAATCCATGCAATTTGAAAAAATGTTAAATAAACAATTCAACAACTTTTGTAGCTTCAAAAAGCTCTTGTACAGGAATAAAATTAGTCATCTCTCTCAATCTATGAACAACTACTAGGATAGTATGATTTCTTGTTCGGGCATATGAAAACCTAGTTATGAATTCCATTTATATAATACTCAACGTGTTCCAAAACTTCTAATGTCTTTAATAGATTGGGTTTTTGACCCTTTTTGCTTTATTGCATTGATACATAGATCATATTAAAACATACATGTGCACATCTTTGCCTAATCTAGGGCACATTTTTTTTGAAAATTTGTATTGTCTTTTCAATGCCTAGATGTCTAGCATAAGAAAAACAATAGTCATTATGTCACGCATGATATTTCTTCTCAACTCTAGAGCATTTGGTATAAAAACCTTTCATTTTTGTTTTACCATTGCATTCTCCAATAGAAAATTGGAATATGTACTTGACTTGTTTTCTTTAGTAAGTGGATAGAAAAAGAAGAAAAAATATTCTTCCCCATCCTATATGATTGATTCATCATTGGTGTGCTCTTGAATTCATTAGTAGATGAGGATCTTCCACTTATGCTTCCTTGATTCCTCTAAGAAATGAGCTTTATATGATTTTAAATCTCATCTAATACATCATATGCAATAATGTGTCAAGAAACACATTCTCGTTATCTTTTCTACAAAGAGTTTCAATGTGATATATGTGTATAAATTTAGTCCATTGAGCCTGATGAATATAGAAATACTTGAGTGTCTAGTGGTCTACATACAATTTAAATTTCTTGTTGGAGTTAGACGTCTGCGGAAGCACGCGAACAGCACAAGGAAGAAGAAGAAGCTTGGAGCACAACACACAAGACTGAATGTATTACTAGAGAATGTACAAAGATAAGTAGCCCATTAGGGCAATAGGCGTATATACAAGCCGGGGGAAAAAAACCTCCTAAAGAGGGAAAAAAGTGCCCCGGCGGTCCTAGAGTGTTCACACACATCACTACCTAAATATATCAACAAATCCCCCCTGGGAGTGATGCGGTGAACAAGGAGCTGGCACTCATGTATAAGGAAGTGCCGAGCTATGTGGAAATCACTCCACAAAAGGAAGTAAGCCCAAAGCTTTGCGGAAAGCTTCAAACTTCTCCCTAGGCAGAGCCTTCGTGAAAAGGTCTGCAATGTTCTCCTGCGTGGGCACATATGCCAAGCTGATCTCCCCAGCAGAGAACCTCTCCCTGACATAGTGATAATGCACCTCAATGTGCTTAGTGCGAGCATGGAACACAGGGTTCCTCGCAACTGCCAATGCGCTCTGACTGTCAGTGAAGATGGTGGTGGCAAAAGACTGGCCAACACCCAAATCAGCCATAAGGCGTCTGAGCCACACACACTCAACAGTCGTTGTGAAAGCTGCCCTATACTCAGCCTCACAACTGGAAGTGGCCACAGTAGGCTGCTTCTTGCTCAACCAAGATATACATGAGCTACCAAGCATGAAGCAAAAACCACTGGTGGACACACGAGTGTCATAGCAACCAGCCCAATCTGAGTCAGAAAAAGCATGCAAATCTGGCGGTAGTGATCCCCCCTTGGGATAAAACAACCCAAGTAGCCGAGTACCACTCAAGTAGCGAAAGATGCGCTTAACCGCTTTCCAATGCGTGACTCCTGGGCAATGCATAAACCTGCTCATCTGTGAGACAGCAAACTGAATATCTGGCCGAGTAATGCATAAGTAAATCAAGCATCCAACAGCCTGCTGATAGAGAACAGCATCAAATGCATCTCCAGCATCATGAAGACTCAATCGTAAACCTGTCTCCATAGGAGTGGCAATAGGCTTACAGTCTTCAAGGCCAAAACGCTGCAATAATGTGTCAATATATTTCGTTTGACACAAAGCCATTCCACCATCAACTTGCATAAACTGAATGCCCAAATAGTGATGCAAATGCCCCAAATCAGACATCTCAAATGAGGCATGCAAATCAGCCTTGAAATCAGCAATATGCTTCTCAAGAGGACCAGTGAGCAGCATGTCGTCTACATAGACAACAATGATCAGAAGCACATCATTAGCACGCTTAACATATAAGGTGCTTTCAGTTGGACTGTTCTCAAAACCATGTGCAATCAGATAGGCATGTATTTTCTCATACCAAGCACGTGGTGCTTGCTTTAAACCATATAACGCCTTCTTTAACCTGCACACCTGGTTTTCATGCCCTTTCTGCACAAAGCCACGGGGCTGAAAAACATACACTTCTTCATGCAAGTCACCATTCAGAAATGCTGTTTTAATGTCCAACTGATGTACATTCCAACCATGATGGGCTGCAAGTGCACAAATGCTCCGAACAGTAGTCATACGGCATGTAGGTGCAAAGGTCTCATCAAAATCAATGCCTCTTTCCTGCGCATAACCCTTTGCAACAAGCCTAGCCTTATACCTGTCAACTGTACCATCAGGTTTACGCTTCAGCTTGTATACCCACTTAGTGCCAATGGCCTTCTTGCCAGGAGGCAAGTCACATAAAGACCATGTACCATTCTTCATTATAGCATCATATTCAGATTGCATAGCAGCCATCCAATTTTCTGAATTTTGTGCTTCATCAAAAGAAACAGGCTCATTCTCATCACAGAGACTAGATGCAGCCATAGCATAGCAATCTGATGCAAAGGAGGTACTATGAGAGCCTGAACGAGTACGATATGACAAAGGTGCATCTAATTTGCTGTCACGCAAAGTCTGCACCAGCCATTTTGGCATAGTTTTTGCCTGTTCAATATCAGCTCTCTCATCAACAAGTGCATCATGTAAATCTGCATCAGAAATGGAATGATCTGCATCATCATATGAAACCTGCAAAGGCTGAGAAGTTGCCTCATTAGGACCAGCGCTAGCCTGTCCACCTGTAAAAAGAGGCATCAAAGTATCATACATGTCTTTGGAGCTAACATATGTCTCCTTAGTACATGAAAGCAATGGCTGAATAGCATCTTCCACAAAGACAACATCACGGCTAACCAGAATGCGTTTAGTCTGTGGATGATACAGACGATAGCCTTTACTTTCAGAACTGTACCCAACAAAAATACATTTTACTGCCTTATCATCCAATTTTCTGCGATGTTGTTCAGGCACTAATGCATATGCCAAACAACCAAAAACACGCAGATGAGCAACAGATGGCTTGCGGTCATGCCAAGCCTCATATGGAGTGATAGACTGCAGCGCTTTGGTGGGACACCTGTTCAGTACATATGCTGCACACATGACAGCTTCAAGCCAGAAACTATGTGGTAAAGCCTGACTTTTGACCATGCACCTCGCCATCTCCATGAGTGACCTGTTCTTTCGTTCAGCAACTCCATTCTGTTGAGGTGTATACGGCACTGTACACTGGTGTTTTATCCCACGTTCAGCCAGAAATGCATTAAAATCTGAAGACATATATTCCCCCCCTCGATCAGAACGGAGGGTGCCCATTTTACATGCTGACAGATTTTCAGCCAAAACCAAAAACTGTTTGAAGCACATGAACACTTCGGACTTTGCTTTGAGTGGATATACCCATGCATGCCTGGAAAAATCATCAATGAAAGTCACGAAGTAAAGGTAATTTCCAAAAGAGGGTGTCTGCATAGGACCACAGACATCACTATGTACAAGCTGCAATTTCTGCATAGCCCGAACTGAACCATCTTTTGGAAAGGAAGAACGCTGCATTTTGCCCAAAATACAGCCTTCACAAACATGTTTTCCAGGTGCCTCAAGTTTGGGCAAAGAGGACACCATTTCAAATTTCTGCAGGCGTAACAAGCTAGCAAAATTCAGATGACCAAAGCGTGCATGCCAAAGCTTTGCATCTGACATAGCCTGAGAATCATGAACTGCACATGCCGAATCATTCACAGATCTTTCATAGT
This sequence comes from Ceratopteris richardii, assembly GCA_020310875.1. Taxonomy (NCBI): domain Eukaryota; kingdom Viridiplantae; phylum Streptophyta; class Polypodiopsida; order Polypodiales; family Pteridaceae; genus Ceratopteris; species Ceratopteris richardii. Next base: position 166,027,092 of record CM035406.1, read on the forward strand.
CTATGAGCTTATACAGCCCACGACATAAAATGCCAGAAGCAATAATCACATCGCCATTTGAGAGATCATGGACTGTACACCTGTCATCAACGAATTTCACAACCAAGCCAATCTTGGCTAATGCAGAAACTGATAACAGGTTCTTTTTGATCCCTGGCACAAATAAAGCATCTGACAAAGTGAAAGAACTACCATCAACAGTAGTCAGAATGATCTTACCAACTCCCATAACAGGATAAGAGGAGTTATTGGTGCATGTGACAGTATTCCCTGTAGGGGCAGGCTCGAGTGAAGAGAAGAAACTGCGCTGCGAGGTAATATGTTTGGTCGCCCCACTGTCAAAGTACCAAACATCTGAGTCTACTGCAGACATGCACTGATCATGAGAAGATGGGTCAAAACTGCAGACAGTAGTAAACGCCCATTCTTCTTCCTGCACAAGATTTGCAGACTCTGTTTTTGGTGTAGAGGCCTCTGCAACAACCATTCCAGCCTCTTTCTTCTTTGCCTCTTTAGCAGCCAGTTTTGGACAGTTCTTTATAATATGATCATTTCCTTTACAGTACTTGCAGAACAATTTCTGCTTTTCTGATTTCTTCTCATCTTTATCCTGGTTCTTCGATTGTGCAGCATTTGCAGATTTCTGCTTACTAGTAGAAGAGCTCCATTTTCCTTTGCCCTTCTGACTAGCCAGGAAAGCTTGATCTGCAACACGCATAATGGACCTGTTCTGCCTGGACTGATCTTCCTGCAACAGAACAGAGACTAATTCCTCAAATGACAAGGCATTCGGATTGCCTTTCATCATCAATCGAAGAGTAGAGGCAAAACTCTGATATGAATCAGGAAGGCCATTCAGAACGGTCTGCACAAGTGAGCTATCTGGTATAACCTCATCAGCAGAAATCAATTGTTCCTTCAGGTCTTTGATCTTTGTAAGAAAACTGTCCATCGAATCACCTTCATTCATGTGCTCACTCTCCAACTGTTTTCGGAGGTAAGCAACACGAGCCTCATTCCTAGCCTGGTACAAAGTGGTAAGTGTATCCCAAGCATCCTTTGCTGTTCTGCAAGAGCGAATGTGAGGAATAATGGCACGTTTGACAGACAAAGCTATCAATGCATGTGCCTGGGCATCTCTGCCATCCCATCGAATCTGCTCTGCAGTAGGTGCAACAGAAACAGCAGCACGAACAGGAATCTGCGGAATATCATCTTCGACACCATCTTCATCAGCTCCAACACCTGTATTTGCAGTACCTGTCGTTACAGGTGTAACAGGACGTCTTTCAACACCCTGCACAATGTTCCACAATCCTTTTGCAACCAGTACATGTCGCATCATATAAGCCCATAATGGGTAGTTGGTACCATCCAACTTATCCTCAACAGCCAACATACGGAATACATCACTGCTTTCAGCCATGGCCGGTGACTAAAATACCTTGATGCAGAAAATTGACTGTATCTCAAAAAGTTGAATAGAACTGCCCACACGAGTTCTGCTAGACCTGTAGCAGACTTCGAGACACTTAAACTGGCGAATAGAAACTGGTATATACCTTTGGCACAAAAGGACGAAATAGCCTGCACAAGCACCGCGATAGTGCGTTCGGAGGCCGAAACGAGCTCAGATCGCGATTTCGGCACCACAGAGCGAAGCGGTTTTGATCTCGGAAACACCCTGAGTATGCTCACCAAATTTTGTGCAAATCTGAGACTGCAAACGGAGGAGTGTCGACGGCGCCCTAGAAGAAGCAACGACCTGCTCTGATACCAATTGTTGGAGTTAGACGTCTGCGGAAGCATGCGAACAGCACAAGGAAGAAGAAGAAGCTTGGAGCACAACACACAAGACTGAATGTATTACTAGAGAATGTACAAAGATAAGTAGCCCATTAGGGCAATAGGCGTATATACAAGCCGGGGGAAAAAAACCTCCTAAAGAGGGAAAAAAGTGCCCCGGCGGTCCTAGAGTGTTCACACACATCACTACCTAAATATATCAACATTTCTCACCATAAAAATAGTGCTTCAAAACATGTACCACTACATACAAGTTGTTTGTGCACTACTCAATTGCACCATGCACGTCCAAGCTTATTGACTTCAAAAACTATTAGTTTTCCAAAGTGGCTAGCAAAACCACTATTTTCAGTGTCACTATCATTAGTACTTGACTGAAAGGACTTGTCTAGGTCCACCATTTTGAGTACAAGAGAACTTGAAATATCTTGTTTTATTGATGCAAAAATATATTTTGTTTCACATTCCACATGATGAGCACCTTTCCTTGAAGAAAGTTCATCATGGTGATACTATAGATAAATAAGATGCTATAAAATCTCCACAAAATCATAGGAGTCGTAAGAATGACTATAAATAGCCCTCATCTTGAGGAGTAGACCATCCTAAGATTATTAAGATATTTTTGGGATGCATCCTTGTTTGATAGGTCAAAACTATATTTTCTAGATATTCTTCCTCTAAAATAACAATTGTCTTTTTTGGATTGAAATAGAGTTGAGCTTTTGTAAAATTTTTTCAGCAAGTAAGCTTTAATTAGAAAAAAAACAATGACAAGGTAATTAAAGGGATATACAAAGGATATGTGAGAGCCATTCATCACGTTCATAAGTGATCCATATTCTTTTAAGTTTGTTGCCCTACATAGCAACGACCTTCTTGTGTCTAAACTTAGGGTTAAAAATCTAGGATTTATCAATTGGAAAGTCTTTAGGAGAATCACCAAAGTTCCAAGTGCATCTTTTTTTCCATATTTTCTAGAGGGCCTCTTCCTACTTAGAGGGTAATCAAGCAACACATTAGAGTACTATGAACACATTTCCACACTTTGCATGCTTGGGGCAGGACAAGAAAAGATGCCCAATGTCTTCTTATGCTTTGAAGCATCACTTATGCCATGGTAGGGCATTACAATTTTTCTTGGCTTTGGTGTTGGCCCAAATACCATTAATAAGGATTTTCCGAAAAAGGATAGCTTTCTTCCTTCCCAAGAATGGGTGAAATGGGTGCACATCCTCTCCATCCCAATCCCAAATGTAAGAAAATACTAGAAACCAATCATTGTAATCTATTCTAAAAGTAGTATCTATTTCTTCTTATCTGATCCAATCTCTTGTAGACTTGTTTCATAGATGCTTCCAATTACAGAACCACTTAATCCAAATACTCTTGGATCTTTGGAAACAACCACTATCAAATATCTTAATAACAAAATGGGAAACCAATTTGAGTTTTTATATCTGATATTGCAGCCACTTTTAGTCTATACCTAAATACCAACGATGCTTCATACTATTCCCAACCTTTTAAGAGAGAAGATATGAGTTGGGACACTTTGGGAATCATTGGATTAGGAGAAAGCAAAAGCTTGATGATTTCATGGTTTTTGCATCTAGGGGTAATGGAAAGAGAAAAAGCCTTAGCTATTCTTAAATATTAGCTTGGGCCACATCTCGGTCTTGTTGCACCAAGCCTCGATCATTCACTTAACTCCATAATTATTAGCTAGTGCTATAACATTGATAATACCCATCCCACTTACTCCTTAGGGGATGTGCAAATCACCCACGTAATATTAGGAATGCTTCTCTTTTGGTTATCCCCTCCAAATAAATTTCCAACAAGTTGTTCCATATAAACACTTCATTTTCATTAGGTCTCCAACATGAGAGACAATAGATAACCAAGAGAATTAGGAATCTATTAATAACCATCCCTTTCCCTACCATGTTATTTGCATGCCATTTTAGTATTGGAGCTTACTCTTGAACTCGTTCAGCACCCAATCCTAATGCTAATCAATGGAAATTTCAAACCCCATCAAAATTCCTAAAAATCTAAGAATTTTCCTCAAAGCATCTTGTGATACCCTTGCTCCCTCATGAACTACAGAGGGGGTTGAAAAAGGGACTTCAATGTTGTCTTATTGTGGTTGATGTTAAACCCAAAGATGATACAAAAGGATTATTGAGACTTTTGTAATTGATAGGTGCACTCAACCTTGTTACAAAGGAACATATTGGTGTCATTGAAAAACATCTTGAGCATGAGCTATTCAGGGCCTTATGGAAGAGATATGTCATTGGTGTGCCCCAAGAGGACATGATCCCTCACTAAGTAGACCATTGACAACCATAAGAATTAGAAGAGAGACCAATAGAAAACCTTGCATGATAGATCTTTTAAGATCAAATGAAGAAGAGAGATTACTATTTATAATGAGCCGAGTTGAGGTGTTCCTCTAGGGCATAGAGAATAATGTGATAAGTTTAATACCAAGGCCCACATCCTTGAGGAATCAAAGTAAAAAAAAACGCATTCTATTCTATCTAAGATTTGTCAAGGTCAATGATTAGAAACATAATGTTTGGCCACAATCTTTGGCATACTCCATTCCTACCTAGATATCTATGATTGATTTTAAGATTGGCCATTCCTTGTTTTTTGTCTTTGTGTAGAAATTTTTGAAGGTTATTTGTGATGCAAATCATGATGGTTTTCTTTATAACATTATACCCCAACTAGAACATGGTTATTGGTCTCCAATGATCAATGTAATTTCAATTATCTTTCTTGTGGGTAAACTTGTAAGTGAGACCATTAAGGTCTAGGCTCTTCCTTGAAGGTAGAGAGTTGATAGCATCATAGAGTTGAATCCTAGATAGACAAAGCTTCTTCCAACCATTGAGGTAGGTTAAGGGGAACCTCTTGGTCCTAATCTAAAAAATATATGCCATACGCTTGTTCCTAATAGTCACATGTGAGGAAACTCCAAGAATCTCTTTAAAATGGCTAATAATGATGTTGTGACTCTCATTCTTAGACAAGCATTTGATCCCAACCTTGTTGATCATCTTGGGACTAAGTTTTTGGATTTTGTTTTTCTTTGAAATCTTGCACATTTATTTTGATGGTTTGTTAGCCTTCCCTACCAACCACTCTTGAGATTGTTCCTAAATTTGGTAAGTTTTATTTGTAGATCCATTTTTCCTTTTTTCACTTTGGCTTCAAGATGGATGAGCGTTTTGAAGAGTTTCCCTCTTCTTCCTTTTTTAATTCTCTGGATATATTTGTGATATCTTTGTAAGATCTTTTGACTAGAACTAATTGATCTAGCTATATGTAGGGGAGGATCACACTTGGAAACCCTCCTACCAATATTTTTTTTTCTTTTACTTCTTGCTACACCAAATACAACAAAAATATGTTAGAATTGGCATGGAACTAGGGATATCTATTGAACCTAATGGGGGATTGGAAGGAGACCACCAAAGGGAAACGGTCCAATAAGATGATGTCTATGCTTTGCAAAATGTTGGATGTCTCCATTATGTTGATGATGTTTTGATACATATAATGTATGTGAAGATGAGCTTTGGAAATCTTGAACCCACACTTTAAGTTTTACCATGAGAATATATGAAGGTATTTAAGCTCAACCAAGTCTTGGCATACTTTGAGATGAGTCCAGCCAACTTTATCAAGTCGATCAATAGGTCATCCCTCCCCCCCCCCCCCCCCCCCATTGTAGACATGTGGCATCACATCGAAGTTTCCCATGAGAATCCCTTAGGATGATAGGAATTCCATGTAAGTCTACAATACTCTCTTGCTCCATATTGGAGGCATACATAGAGACCATAGAGAGTTAATGGGAGACACCACATTTATTAGTCACCCATCTATGGTGATGATCAGAGGTGGCACCTAGGAAAGTCAATGACCATTGATGCTTGAATCCCAAAACAATACCACCTCTACCATGAAAGTGTTGCAAAGATATCTTTTGTAACCACCTCATAAGGTCCTCATCATCAATCTTTGCTTCTTGGAGATAGATGAAACCTATGCTTAGATTTATTTCCTTCATCTATTGGTTTATTATCACTTATCTTGGGGGATTCGTGACACCCCAAACATTGAAGGAGAGAAACATTATTTTAAATTCATGATGGGCATTCATATTTTTCTTCTCTTTCATATCTAGTTCTTTGGGCCCATCACTCATAGAGGATATCTTCCCCTTGATAAAAACCTAAGGAGGGCCTTTACTTTGGATATGCCTACCTTTTTTGCATACATGTGTGGAACAATGGAAGTAGGTATGTAGATCTCACTATTGGGGTTGGATTCATTAAATATAAAGTATGCATCTTGCAAGCTATCATCTTCTAACAGCTCTATATCTTCTGCTTGGCCAAGGACATCTAGGTATTAGCTTTATTAATTTCTTTCTCAAGTGTGAGGTATTCTCCTTAACTTTCCTTTTTTCTAGCTACATTTTTGAGCTTTTTCTTTTCTTCCTCTGCACTAAGGTAAATCCTTTCAAATTTCTTTCCATTGGTTTCATATTATTAATTTTCATTATGTCGATTACAGAATTTCCCATGAATGGGGAGGGGATTCGGGGCTAGGACTAGGCACCTATGCCACCACCATCACTTGGAGAGAAACACCCCACAAAGAGGCTCAATTTTCCTGCAACCCTTTCTCAAGGGACACTCCTTGATCCGATGGCCCTAGGTACCACAACGAAAGAATGCATTTGGAAACTTTTTGTAAATGACTTCTTGATCTAGTAATTATTCTTTAACAATGTTTATATTCATGGATTTCGGTAGTTCAAGGTTGAGATCCACCTTGGTGAAAAATTTTGGTACCATATGGCATTGAATAAATATGAATAATCCTTGTATATTGGTACACAAACATCTTCTTTAATTAGTTGTAGTTGATCAATCGAGGAATAAAACTCATTGACAAAAAGATAAATAAAGGAAAAATAGTGAGGGAGGCTGATCCATAGTGGGAACTTTGATTATTTCATTTTCTTTGGGGCGAGTTCATGGAACCATATGAAGAGACACATGGTCATTCACTACACTTGCCAAGTACTAGTGCAGACAACTTAAAAAAGCATATATATACTCTTGAAGACAAGCACAATGTGGTGGGAAGAAACTAGAACTTGATCAATACAATTTACCTTGAAACCACTCCTTCTCTAAAAGCTTCAAGCAAGGGGAGAGGCTCAAAAATTTGAACGATGAGCTAGGTTGTCTTAAGATCTTTTTGAGTTTTGGTGATTTCATATTTGGCAAGCGCCATGAGTGGAGGCCAAAATCCAAAGAGAGGAATGTAAGCCCTAGTTCCCTTGCTGATTTGTGGTAGGCCTACATTTCATTTGACAAGGGAGAGGAGATGCATACCTCTTCAAACATCCCTTGAACCCAAGCACACCAACTTCATGTTGTAGTTTTCTTTTGCACCATGGGACTTAAGAGAGATCACTCTTGAAAGCGTGAATTAATAGGTGGAAATCAATGGATAGGAACCTATTACAATCTTCACCACATGAGATATGATAATGGGCTCTCCTCCCAACCAATTTACCAATTTTAGCACAAGGCAAGGTGGATGGTGATGAGATCTAACTAGTGAAGATGGTGCACGAGCATTTTAAAAAAAGGTTGATGAGATCTAGCTAGTCAAACTTTTTTTGCACCAATTTTTCTTGTAGAAAACCAAAATGCTGTTAGGACACCAAGCTTACATCATGCTTAGAGATATTTGTTCAAGACCCTAAGTTGTCACTTAGATGAGCTTTAGAGAAAAAGCTTTCATAGAGGTTCATTATTCTTTGTAATAGTGTATGATCACTTTTGGCATCTTATGGAGATTTCTTATCGAACAAGTTCTTAGTCTTTTACTCATGTCAAAAGGTAATAGAAAGGAATCCACGATATTTTGAAGTTGGTAGTTGTTGCTGATAGATTATTCACCTAAATGAATTGATCAAACTTGATTACCACTTTTCCTAGATTCTAGGGAATTGATTCTCTTCATTTCAACAAACAATCTCACTTTGATTCAAATTCAAAAATCACCTGAAAGAGGCATGAAAGGCTTCAAGATTCTATATAAAATCTCCCAATCACTTGTACATTACATTGAAGCAATACACATACAGTTTTGATCATCATTGTGTTGCTCTTTCATTTCTTTGCACCATCATTATCAATAATAGTTATCTTGCAGAAGCTTCTTCTCTATTTGGAGAGCTCCAAATTTGATGAGGTATTTTTTCTAATTTATAGAACTTGGCTTAGTATAGTTTTAGAAATCTCCATCTTGAGGTCATGGGGTCTATCTCTGCACAACCTTGAAAATTTGAGGGTACCACCAATCAGTGTTAAGAACATTGCAATCACATAGCTTGATGTAAATTCCTTCTCTTGTGCATTTTAGCTACTCAACCCTATGTGTAACATTCATCCAAAAATAATTTTTTTAGTGTTAATCATGTTGGTTGCTTTGAGCATTCGAAGTTGATTGTTTCATTCCAAAATAGTAAGTTTTTTGAGTTATTCATTATGCAAAGTCATTTTTTTTGGATCAACTATTTCTCGTAGATATTTCAAAGTGCATATTGAGTTTTATTGCATTAACTGAAAGTCTATAAGCTATGTTAGAATCTCAAAAAACTCAAGGGTTGGCCTTGTGATGGTTGGCTGGACCGATTTTCATCACCTTGAACCTCATTTTTCTACCTCCTGCAAGCTTCTCCAAGTTCTCTTAGTGGTATCAGAGTAGATCAAGATGGGTGATGGATTCCCCTCAATGATTCAAAATCTTGATATAAACAACTATGCTGCTTGGCAAATTAGAATGGAAGCCTATTTGCAAGGTATAAATCTTTATGGAATCGTAGGAGGTGATGAAGCTATGCCTATTCCAAGATCCAAAGGAGGACCTACACAAGAGGAGACAGATAGACTCACACTTTGGTGAGCAAGGGATGCTCAAGCAAGGTCATACATACTAGACTCTATCGCTAATTTTTTGTTTCCGCATATTAGAGGATGCAAACATCTCAAGAGACTTGGTATGAACTTGATACCTTTTTCTCTACTAGTATCAAGGCAAGAAAGAGCCATATATGGAATGAGTTCAATGAAATGAAGAAGAATCCAAAATGAAATATCTCATACTTTGTTACCAAGGTCAAGAAGATTGCATATTGGCTAGTATCTATTGGAGAGGTGATTGAAGAAGAGGCCATCGTGAGGTAGATTCTAAATGGAATTAGAAGTGATAAGCAATGGCAATCCTTCACAACAACTTATGATCTCATCATGGATGTACAAACCCTATATTTCAACATATTCCGTGGACAACTCTTCAACCAAGAGGCCAACAATAATATGAAGGAAGTTAACTCTTATGAAGGTCATACAACAAGTGCTCTTTATGCATATAAGAAAGATAAGAAGCACAAAGGGAAGAAGAAGGAAGATGATGAACAAGATATTTCCCAAGCCAACTATGCAAGCAATAGCAAGTGGAAAAGGAATAAGAAATGAGCAAAGCATGACAGATCAAAAGCTCAAGATGTTCAACCTTGTGCTATATGTAAAAAAACCAACCACACCACTCAAAATTGCTAGTTCAATGGAAGGACCTAGAAAGGAGGTGGAAAAAGTAGATTTGGCAACACTAGAGGTAGAGGTGGACACAACTTTAACAACATTATTAGAAGTAACAATAGAAGGGACTTCAACAATTACTATAAAGATAAATCGCATGAAGATTCATCACTTCTAATGAATCTAAGTCACAAAGAAGGTAAAGAAGAAGATCATTTATTATACATAGATTCATGATGTTCACCATGTTGCAAGTAGCATTGCCTTTCTATCTGACTTGGAAAGTCCAAAGCATAGACATGAAGTACAAACAAAGGATGATACTAAGAGCAACGTGGAGAAGATTGGTAATGTCAAAGCTGTCAATGGTAGGACAAATATTGTGAGTAAGGTTCTCTATGTACTCACTATCACTAAAAACCTAATAAATGTAGGTCAAATAGTTGAAAAAGGCTTGCAAGTTAGGTTCACCCTACATGGAGCTTTTGTGGAAGATCCATGTCAAGGATTTAGGAAGAGAGCCGGAGGTGAGAAGAATGGTAGGCTCTTTACTTTTGAAGTAGGAGAAACCAGGAACATAGATCTATTCAACTTTGGGTCTCAAACCCTAAGTGAGCTTGAAGTATGGCATAAGAGACTTTCTCATGTGAATGAAAGAACCCGGAAGGATATATGTAGGGATCAAAGTGTTCTAGGGCTGCCAAACATATGAAAGCAACAAATGATCAATAGATGTGATTCTTGTCAAATTGGGAAGGCACAAAGATAGCCATTCAACCACAACGGCCACATCCACAAGAGCCTTTTGGATTTAGTACATACTGATGTGTGGGAACCAAGTCAAGAACCTTCATTGGTAGGCTCAAGGTATTATGTTTCCTTTGTTGATGATCATAGTAGATGCACCATTTTGTATTTTATCAAGAATGCAAATGAAGTGTTTGAATGCTTCAAGAAGTAACTAGCACATGTGGAGAATCATACAGGTAGATCATTGAAGAAACGCAAATCTGGTGGAGGGGAGAATAGTTCTCCAAAGAGTTTGATGAGTTCTTGCAGGATAAAGGCATCAAAACGGGAAGTGATTACTAGGTATTCTCCTCAATTGAAGGACAGAGAAGAAACAAGACCCTTGTTGGCTCAACTAGAACAATGCTTGATGAGAAGAAGTTATTATGGGCAAAAGCAATCTCAACTGCTATACATATTGTGAACAAAATTCCATCCAAATATATTCAAGGTATGACTCCTTATGAAGCATGGAATGGTAGAAAACTAGGTCTAGGACATTGCAAAGTATTTGGTTGTTTAGCTTTGTACATGTACCTTCACAAATTAGAGATAAACTAGATGAAAGGGAAACTAAGGCAGTATTCATTGGCTATGATTCAACTCAGATGGGCTAAAAGTTTTATAATCCTTCCACCAAGCAATTTACCACAAAAAGGGATGTTGTATTTGAAGAACTATGATGAAGACAAACAAAAGGTAAATCTACCATATGATCTTGATTCTGATTTCCATCCGTTAGGTAGCAAGCATGACACACAGGTCCAGGATCCAAGAAGTGAATTTGATGATGAACAAGATGAGAAGGAAAGATACTATAAGCTCTGAAAGTCAAGAGGAAAGGCCAAAATGTAAGAATGTGGAAAATGCTCCAAGCATAATCCTAGAAGTTCAACAAGGGAGAGAAAGCAACTTGAAAGGTATGGATATGACTCTAAATTTGTTACAAAGCACTCTATTTACTTGGCCAAAGACTCAATTTCAAAGGAACCTTCAACATATGAAGAAGCTAAGGGTAACCCTAATTTGAAGAGAGATATGAAAAAGGAGATAGAAGCCTTAAAAGAAATGGATACTTGGGAATTGGCCCCATTGCAAACCAATAAGAAGGTAATAGGTTGGAGATGGGTCTGTAAGGCAAAAATAAATCTCAATGAATCAATTTGTAGGTCCAAGGCCATATTAGTTGCCAAAGGATGTGCTCAAACTCATGGTATAGACTATGAGGAGACCTTATCACTAGTTGCAAAGATGACTACAATAAAGACATTGCTAAGAGTAGCTACTGCAAGAAATTAGAGACTACTGCAACTAGATGTGAAAATGCATTTCTCAATGGCTAGATAAGTGAAGAGGTAGACGTGTCGCAACCTCCAAGATTTGAAAACCCTAATTATACAACTTATGTATCTACACCCGAAAAGGTACTGTATAGAAGATTATGTAAAAAAGAAAACCTTTAGAATGTCATTTGTGAATTATGAATATTTATTTATGTCATTAAATCTTACTAATGTGCTAGCTACTTCCATGGTCCCAATGAATGATGAGATAAGATAATTTATCAATAATTTTTTATTTGATTTTGTGTATGACATATTATTCTATAGTAGATCAATAAATGAACACTAAGTCTATTGAAGAAGACTTTTCAAAAAACTTACAAGAGTGCTTCCCTCTAATTCTCTAAGTAATTTTCAATACTTGATTTTGGTATAAAGTAGCTTGGCAAGACAAAATACTAAGCTAACATTATAATTATCTAGAAGAGTAGACAACCAATGAACTGACCATAGTGGTTGGGTCTAATGGACGAGAATTGGGAGGTTTTGGGTTTTGCCACAATATTTCCAGAGCCTTCTAGAAGCATCCAACTCAACTTGAATTAACTCTAATAGACTAGGATGCGTGATTGCATACCACTAGTACACAAAGAAATAAGACATTTTGTGAGATGTGCTTTCACATGTACATTCCAACTGAGCTATTTCAAGTCATCACCTTCAAGAAAAGATATATAAAAGAGATGTATTGGAAGAGATTCCATTTCCATATCAAATGTGGAGGTCATAACATGAGTATCAAATCCAAGTAAACTTGCAGCTCTAAAAAGTAAGAGAATCCCCATGTTTGTATTTTTTTCTTCTACTCAATCATTTTCTACAAAAATGAAAGATGGTTTTCTACATCCCCCATAGTATGGGATCACTCCCTTAAGTAGAAACACTTTTTCATACATGAAGTTGAGTCTCAACCACCTGACCATGTTCACATAGTTGTAGCCCATGTGCTCCTAAAGTGCCCAAGGACCCAAGTGACAGCCTGTGAGGTGCCCACATAGATCCTTTTTGAAATGAACAAAGTTCTCTTATGCTTATCATGCCTTTATTTCTAGCCTTAATGCATGTATGAGGGATATATGATTCCAAAAATAGCATTATGCATGTGTTTTCTCTTGGATAATATCTACATTCTCCCAACTTTAGCCCATGTGCCGTTTGAATTTAGCTTCTACATATCTTTATCAATCCATGTGCACCCATATTGTAGATGTTTTCCTTGTTTTCTTATTTTATATGGTGTCCTACCCCATGTGGAATTATATCTTATCATACATGTGATGAAAGACTTAAGCAGCTAATTCAAGGAGCATGCGTGAATGAGTGAGCTAACAAGAACAAATGTGCCATCACTCTTGATAGACAAATCTAGTAAAGCTCAATGAAGTATTCCTGACATATATTGATGTGACCACTATACATGTTAGAGAAATGAAAAAGTAATACATGTCATCTTGGATCATCACATGTTGAGCTTGATATCTCAACACATATGATGTGTGCGTGCATGAAACACTATTTCTTGTAACCACCAAAGCACTCTGACTATTAAAGAGAATGCACATAACTGCATCAATCTCCATGCATAGATCCATCAATAGATGTTTCAGCCATATAGACTCCACTATAAATTTGAATGTTACCCTATACTCAACTTTACAAATCAATGTGTCCACAATAGGTTGCTTCTTACTCAACCAAGATATGCAAGATCCTATCACGAAAAAGAAATTACCAATAATGTGGACACACATGTATCATAATAACCAACCCAATCACTATCTATAAAAGTATGCAAGCATGGCTAAGCATCTCTACCATAAAAGAGAGCTAAATTCAAAGTGACTTTGAGATATCTACACACTTGTTTTACCGTTTGTCAATTCTTAATGCTAGGGCTATGCATAAATCGACCCAACTAGGAGTCTACATATTGTATGTATAGCCCTAGCATCAAATGCAAAGAGAAGTATCAAATGTATCTCAAAGCTTGATGATAAAGAGAAGTATCAAATGCATCATCTGCATCCTCAACTGAGAACCTAAATCTTGCTTCTAATGGTGTGGAGATGGAGTGAAATCCTCAAAACTGATATGCTAAAGAAACTTCTCAATATACTTTGATTGATGCACGAAAATTCTCGTCTTATCGGATAAAAACTAGATGCCGAGATAATATTACAAAAGATCAAGATATGTGACATCAAAGGTATGATACAAATAGCCATAAGCATGTCAATTTTCTCATCACATGACTGAGTGAAGACAATGTCATCAACATAAAGGACAAGCATTATAAGATCAGCCCTATCCATGCATACATAGAGTGTGCTTTCAATTGGACTATAGGTAACACCAAGAGCAATCAAGTGCTCAAGGAATCTTTGAAAATAGACAGAAATTTTGTTTTGTTATCATAAGCTTCTCCCTTATATCACCTTATAACTCTTACTTTATTATACTATACTGTATTTTGTACACATCTATATGTGGTCTCCCACTATATTTATTATTTTACTGCAAAGATCCAACCAACGGATGAATCCCTTCATAAGAATGCAAGTAGAAAACCCAAGTGATGCCTCTTAACTAGTGCTAAAAGGAACTCTATTATGTGGTCCTACTCTTTCAAGGGTATTTTCCATATGTTTTAGAAACAAGTTTAAGTTTGGTACATCAAGGAAATAGGTTTGAATCTACGTATGCATCAAAATCCAAACAAAATGTATATAGCCTCAAAAGGCATGAGGATAGGGCTTACTTAATGTTAACAATGCCCGATGTAAAATAATTTTCGTAAAAGGTATCATTCAAGGCTTTGCTGATATTTAAAACTCGTTGTCAATAATTGGCATATATTGAAAAAAAAATGTGGATAACACATGCAAGATTTATGTTATCCATAATAATGGAGCTTCATCTCTATTATCCAATACAAACGCCTTTTATATGCCACAAGTCGATTTTTTATATAGAATATCATGTTCTATTTATACATGCATACACACACACACACACACACACACATACATATATATATATATATATATATATATATATATATATATATATATATATATATATATATATATATATATATATAACCACATAAATAAAGGTCAAAGCCGATTCATAATGAATAACCTGCACACTCGGAGAGTAGATAAAAAAATTTTCTATACCATCCAAGTAGTTCTAGCACTATTCACTATTACCATCCAAGTAGTACTACCCTACATTTCTATACCATCCAAGTAGTACTAGCACTATTCACTATTACACCCAATACACAAATGATGTTCTTATATCTGGAAAGAAGTCCTTGAATATCATGTAGTAAAAACCTCGATCAACAGAATAAACTTATACTCCATCAATAATAATTTTTGGATGACCATAGAATATACAAGAATTACATTAACTCTTTAAATTTTATGAGATATCCTTGAATCACAATCCGAAGACAAACTTATACAAAGACACTATTTGTGATATTCTTATTTAATTCTAAGGCAAAGTGACATATCATGCAAAGAAACATTACTATTTAGATTGAACCATTTTGCTTTTGTAGAAATAGAAAGAAATGAAGCATATAATATTACAATATTATTCAGCTTGACTGTTCCTAAAAACGCCATCATTGGTTGTAGGAGCACATCATTAGAGATTTGAAACACATATTATTTTGCATCCTATTATTGTTCATAGTTTTTACATATCACATGTGTGATCAATAAAGTGGCTCAACATGGCTAATAATCATATCTTGAATCATGTAACTCACAAAACAAAGAGCCATGGAGGCACCCTTTTACCAAACACTTCTTTGTTTAAAAATAAAATAAAATAAAATTTTAACCACTAATTAACATAGAGAGCTTACATGAGCTTGGTATATTTCGTTCTACCAGGGCAGTTCATAACATATTGAATCTATTGTTATCTTATGACAATTCATTCTATCCATGTCATATTATCATATTCCAATCATTCATCATGGAAGAGAGCTATTGATGCCCTAGTAGTGGCCATGGGGAGATTAAGCTGATGGAGAGAATCAAGCAAGTGTAAGCCAGAGTTTACATTAGCATCGTGGGAAATACAAGTTGCTTCAATAGATGCTGTCAAAAATGGCAAGAATACTTGTGTCTGACCTTAAACTAGATTTAAAAAACATGAATCAACATGCAAAGTACTAGGTTTTTCACACACTACCAAAAGCACAGGTTTGACTTAGAGAAGACGATGTTGTGATTGCCAATTTTTTTTGCTTTAAAGTATTTACCTCTTCTTACTATTGAAATGAAAAATTAACCCAATTTCGCAAGCCCCTTACTCAATCCGAGTGTCCTTGATAGAAATGAAAAGTAGTCTTTGCTTAATCTATTTGATAGCTCAATTGCAAAGTGCCAATATCAAAACTCATTCATGATATAGTTGCTAGTTTCTTTCTTTTACTACCATCATGAACAATAGAGCTAGATGCATTTGGGTTAGATAATTGAATTTGGTATTATGAAATACTCAACCATTGTGCACCTTTTAACACTTGAGACACTTAAGATCTTTGGCTTTGTGGATCCACAAAATTTTGGTAATGTGGTGATGAATGCCAACATGTTAAAGCCCTACTCACAAACAAAGTGGAAGTGACCCACAACCCTTTTTCACTATAGGGTATTGATCATTCCAACTGCCAATAAAGGAAATTTGCAATCCATACTAAGGCTACTAGGCTTTCAAAAGATGCTAATGACCCTTGCAAAATTCTTTGCAACTGTTAGAACTCTTCAAGTATTTCTTAAATGTAAACACTAAAACTCTAGATAGAATAACAAATGAAACTCATTGATAGTTTCGATTGATCAAGCTCTCTGGTATATTTTTCAAAATCTTAGTAAGTTCTTTCTTCTAGGAAAATCACTTGGTGCACCATTGAAATTCTTTCTTTTATGGATATCTCAGATTTCACAACAAAAAAGAAAGCCTTGCTTCTAATGTATTATATCTTTAACCATTATATGATCAATATTTCTAAAAAAATTAGCAAACAACAATGATGCTTTCCACCTCGCACAACTCAAAAGCCAATGATCGTGACAATAAATGAAGATATTCTAAAAAGATTGAGAACAAATGAAAGTATCCATGGAAGTCTTATATCTTTAGTCTTTCTACTTTTAAAACTAAAAGGGAGTGAACTTTTAGAGGCACAAAAGATCTAATAGATATAGCTTAATACCTAGATTCAATTGTGGAATAGTGATCTAATAATTTACAAAAATTCTAAAAGATCTTAGATAAATGTAGTCATAATAATTTTTTTTCAAAATTTTGGTTTTTTATCTCCTAGGATAATTTTAAAAAAGTGTTGTAAAGTTTTTTATGTAAGTTGATAAAATAATTTTTATTCCAGATTCAAGAAACAATTAAGAAAGTTCTATATTTTGATAACTACAATAGAAATAGAATTATTTCCTTTGAAACTTGCAATTCTGATATCCTAAATATATTGAAACCTTTCCTTAGACACTATAGTGATGGTAGTTAACATGTGTTTACCTCAATCTTGATATAATGTATCTAATAACTTGAATTTATTTCTCCAATCATAGTCTCACCTTACTATCAATCTAAATTCAGTCATAAGTTTGTAGTAGCTTGGAAAAATGTGGCTAGTTTCTTACGATTGGAAAATTGAAATCTTTAAGTCCCTTTATTGTCAGAATAAAATTGGAGGAATTTCATCTTTATATGACTTTACCTTTTTATCCCTTAAATATTTCTATATCTTTTCATCTAAGTTTGCTAGTTTTTTATTTGATAAGATCCTAACATTAAACATATGTGGGTCTTCTTCTAGTATTTTTGGGATTAACGCTATCATCTTTTTGCACAAGTGTATTCTTTCTTTCCCAAGATTTGGCATATGATATACTCTATCGTAGTCATCAAGTCTTGCCCCCTATTTGATGCTTTCCTTGTAAACCTTTATCAAAGTATCTAAGTGCTTTGGCAATGGTTTCGCTAGCACAAACTTTACCCTAGCTTCTTAAATGTTTCCACATTCCGATTCTTTCTCCTTAGACATTTGCATTTGTTAAGAAGGACTTTTCCAATTCATCCACTATTGTAGCCGATTTCATATTTTTCTTGTCTCTTTTATCCTTCCAAGAATGTCATCCTTGAATTTTTAATAGGTAATTCCTCATTGTCTTCACTTTTAGACTTCTCTTGGTCTTTTGGAGCTTTGTCTTTGGCTCTTTTCAATACATTTTAGGAATTATATCTTGTTTTTACTACTAGAACTAGAGAATATCTCCAAAATCTTCAAGATAATTTAATTATGCAAGTTTTCCTTATTAGGGTTTTTTGCAAAATCCCTAATAAAACGTTATCTACCATGATCTTTACAATAGGTACCCTTTAATCTTAAAGTACGAGGTTGGGGACAATCTCTTATAGAGTGTTCTCCCCCACACATATAAAAGGACACCTTTTGAGTAGGCTTAGGCTGAGATTTGGAATTAGTCATGTAATATCTATTAATATATATAAAAGTGGATGCATCCATTTCATACCTTTTGTTACCCATATCATGTGCCTGTAATTTAGGTTCCTTAAAATAAATATAATTCTAGTTAGAGTCTTCCAAAATGATCATTGGAGCATGTTATATCCATTTGAGTACTCTTTTTATAATACTAATGATCTTTCTTGATTCTTTTTAGATCCATAAAATCTCTCCCTCTTGATTGCAGAGGTTCTATTTGATGCTCTCTTTCTCTTTCAAGTTTCTTATTATAAAAGCATTCATCCATAGAATGATTACTCCACTCCTTCTCTAGGGTACACTACTTTAATGTTCTTATATCTTGTAAGTGTAATGGTTTCTAATATGTGCAAAAATGGGTTGAATGTTTTTGTTTCGTACACATAGCACTTGGCTTGAGTAGATCTAAGCTTAGAGTTGGTTTTTGTTCTAACTAAAGTTCCTAGAAGCTTTGTAATATCTTGTGATAACTCTTCAACTAGATGAATCTTATTCTTCCTAATTGAGCTACAATCTTGAACATGATATCATTACCTCTAATATCTTCTAGCTCTATTGCTTCCTTGATGCATGAGTTCAAATTAGTGCATCTTTTGTAACATATGATTGTTTTGAATTGAGCATTGTCCAAGCCTTCTACAAAGATAGACATTCTTTTAGGCATGGATGGCTTCTTATTGGTTGGACATCTATCATGGTATTTTTTAAATCTCCTAGCATCTATCTTGACACTTTTATCATATTTTTGTTTGAAAATATGGATCAATGTAGCAGTGATATGCTTGATTCCTCTCTTTGAGAATTAACCAATGAATTCTTCAACAAACTTCTATATATCAAGAAACATTTCCCTCCTTAGAGGGTGGAACCACGATAAAGGAGGTCCAATCAAAGTCAAGACAAAGGCCTCAAATTGAGTAGTACAATCATTATCTTCCTTAGCCCTCAATATCTATTTGTATTCTACCACATGATCATGAGGATCATTAGATCCATCATATTGGTTCTCCAAACACTTATTCACTTGAGATGATCTAAGCTTTCTCACTTGATTGTGCTAGTCATGCTTTCTTCTAATAGGAAGACTTCAAGAGATTCACCCTCTCATATGAAAGGATTGGGTGAAGTGTGATGCCTTCTACTCTTTGTTGTTCTATATGAGTTTGCTACCTTTGAGAAGCAAGTACATGAGGATATTTCTATTGTCTCCTTGATAAGAGGTTTTTAACTCAAATTTTTGTTCATACATGCTCATTTGAGTGTATTTGCATCAATCTCTTTAGATGTTTCACTAACTTGACTTGACAAACTCCTTTGACTCCTTGGTCTATAGGTATTTGCCTTAATCAACCCAGATCTCAGTTTCATGCATTGCAAGTATATATTTTTGTTTTTTCTAGTTTTCCTCATTTTTTGATGTTAGAACTTTCTTGATTTCGTTTTATACTTTTTATTATATACATGTCTTGGATGTCTCTCCTTAGATAGGTAGAACTTACTATATTGCTCCAAGGTGAAAATTGATGGACTAGACAAACCTCCTAGTGTGTTTGGGCTTCTAGATTTTTTTACTCCTTTGAAACACAATCTTATTTTACACCTAAAAGATTTTTTTCATTAAAAATTTTCTTGCCTTAGAAGCCGTATACAAAAGTTTGCTAAGTCCCCCAAGGCCAATGTCCAAAAAATCTCAAGCGTTGAGTTTTGAAATCTCATGACCATCTAGAGAGAATCACATTCTCCTTAGAGAATTGTGATGTTGTGGAGAAAGTGATGTTTTTCTCCACAAAATTCTCCCATGTGCCCTTTGAAAGTTTAAACTTTTTTGGTTTGGCTTCTAACTATCATGCCTCTCCCCTCTCTTGCCCCTCGCTTTCCAACTTTTTTAGAGGACTTAGTAAAATTTTATTAAGTTTGGATATAATCACCTTTTTCACAATTCTCTAAAAAGGATTGTATTTATCTATGCTTCTCTAAAAAATGACAATTTACTGAATATAACATAATCACGATGCTTTGGAAAGAAGATTCTTTCTCTCAGCTTAGACAATCGCAATGGCTTTCACTTTAGAAGATCACCATATTTTCAAGTCAAACAGAATGATCTTAAGACAATCAGGATGCCCTTAACGGATGTTATTACTAAGAAAATCATGCTTCTATATGATGAAAAGATTGTGATGCTCATAATTTACACACAATCACGGTGTTTCCCTCAAAGTCATGTTTTTCCTAAAGTTCCTATTTTCCACAAAATCATGAAATTCATAAGATCTTGTTTTTTAAGAATGGTTCTCACAAAGTAATGTTTCATTCATAGTCATGGTTTTCATCACAATCATGATGCTAATCACACAACCATGTTTTCTAAAATTGGTCCAATTTTCTTTTTAGTTTTTATCTACCAAAGATTTGAAGGATTGTATATTTCCAGTGACTCTACACAACCACTAAATGATGAATTTACCACAAGGTCTTGTTATTATGTTCATTTTCCACCATAGATGCCAATATGTGCATTGAATGTGAAAAAAAAAGAGGTTCATCACTAAATATTCAATATCTCCTTGATTATTCAAATAAATATAAGTTATCTATCGTAGGTTCTAAACAATAGAAAACAATGTGTCTATACAAATAGAAGAATAAGGTTAATAATTAGAGAGGTGAAATATATGTAAATTCTTGTAAAAGGTAGTGCATGATATATTATAGAGATAATATGTCTTAAAAATGGGAATGTAGAGTTTCAATACATAAATCATTTTAAATATTTATAGCATGATTATTAGAACTCGTGTAAGATCTTTATTTCTTTACAAAAATTTCAAACCATATTAAAAGAAAGAAAAATACAAGGGAATTAGGGAGAGATAAAAAGAAGGCTTATGAATAGATCATCCTCTTCATTCGCAATTCATTTCCTTTTGAGTTTGTTGCCTTGAATTAAAAGCTACCAATTTTGGAAGAGCACTCTCCTGAATTTTTCTTCTTTCCTTTTTATATCCTTCTTTGTGAGATTATATGCATGGCTATCTTGTGTAATGGGTGCTAAGGTGAGATCTACACCTATCCCCTCTTTTTCTATGTTTTTCTTGCACGTATTAAGTTTTAGGAGTGCTATAATGTAGAAAGGTCTTTCTCGAAATTTAGTATTTTAGGCATAAATTTTGTTAGGAGTATCCAAATGCATCCAAACCACCCATTAGAATATATTGCCAAGAGCTTTGAAAATCCCAACATTGGCCCTATTTGGCTAAGTGACCTGAGAAATATTTCCATGTAGGTGTTGCTAGCTATGTTTTGGTTGAAATCTATGAGTGAATGAGTGATAGGTGGATGGGTGTGTATATTTACTTACTAGCTACTTATTTCTCCATATGTGCATCAAACATTGTACAAGAACATGTTGGAGGCACCTTTTATAGTGTGTTTGTGGTCCTATGTAGACACCTTCATTTGGGAGCTACCTATACTTTGTGACATTCATTGATGAATTCTCTAGGCATGCATGGGATTATCCATTGAAAGAAATGTCCTAAGTGTTTGTGTGATTTAAATAATTCTTGGTTATGGCTTTTTGTTGAGTAGAGTTTTAAAAGCAAAGGGTATCATTTGCATCATCCACAAGATAAACACATTTTGGTAAGCTATGATGTCATTTTTGTGGAAGATGCGATTCAGCCCTTACTTTCATGTACCAAGGGGAAATTGGTTAGCTCGAAAGATGTGTATGGAACTTTGCTACCTCTTTTTACACGTGGACAATCAAGTTTTGGTCCGAATGAGGCAAATTCTCAACCTTTACAGGTTTAAATGATGATGGATATCATTCCATCTTTTATGTAGATTTACATGATGCACTTGTTGATGAGGGGTTTGGCATAGAAGATGAAAAAACTATGCTTAAATGGATAGTGCAGACTTTCAAGGATAGAAAATTAGATAGACATTTTTCATATCGTATGTTCAAGCTTTCATAGTGCTTGCTTTATAGCAGATTGTTATGCAATGTGTGTCTCTAGTCTTTGTGATGAGAATGAGCATGTTTATTTTGATGAAGCAAAAAATTCAAAAAATTGGATGGCTAATATGCAATCAAAATATAATGTTATTATGAAGAATGTTACTTGTTCTTTATGTGATTTTCCTCTAGGCAAGAAGGCCAATGGCACTAAATGGGTATACAAGTTGAAACATAAGCTTGATGGAATAGTTGGCAGGTATTTACTAGGCTTGTTGCCAAAGGCTTGTTACCAAATGACCACCTATCATAGCATTTGTGCTATTGCAACTCATCGTGATTGTAATGTACATCAGCATTAAAATTGTATTTCTGAATGGCGATTTAGATGAAGAAGTGTATGTATTCAGACCCATGGTTTTTTGTACAAAATGCATGAAAAAAAGTGTGCAATTTGAACAAGGCATTATATGTTTTGAAGCAAGCACCACATGATTCATATGAGAAGATAAATGCCTACTTGATAGCGCATGGTTTTGAGAATAGTCCCACTGAGAGTACATTATATGTTAGCATACAGATGATGTTCTTTTGATCATTTTTATACATGTTGATGATATTATGTTCACTGGTCCTAATGAGAAGCATCAACATGCATGCCTCTTTGGAGATATAAGATCCAAGGCATTTGCATGATTATTTGAGAATTCAATTTATGGAAGTTGATGGGGGAATAGATTTGTGTCAAACAAAAAACATTGACATATTATGGCTTTGTTTTGGCCTTGAAGATTGCAAACCTATTGCCACTCAAGTCTTTGGTTTGAGTCTTCATGATGCTAGAGATACAGTTGATGTTCTTCTCTATCATCAAATTGTTGGATGCTTGATTTACTTATGCATAACTCAGCCTGATATTTAGTTTGTTATCTTTCAAATGAGCCATTTCATGCATTGCCTAGGTGCCAAGCATTGGTAGGTGGTTAAACACATCTTTCTCTACTTGCATGGTACCTAGGTACTTGGATTGTTTTATCCCAAGGGAGGATCATTACCACTAGATTTACATACTTTTTGTGACTCAAACTGGGTTGGTTGCTATGAAACTTGTGTACCCACTTGTATTTTGTGGTTCATGCTCCATAGCTCATGCATTGAGCAAGAAGTAGCCTATGGTGGCCACACCTAGTTGTGAGGTTGAGTATAGGGTATCTTTCACAATGATTGTTGAGTGTGTGCATCTCATATGCCTTTTGGTCGATTTGGGTGTTGGTCAATCTTCTACCACCACCATCTTCACTGATGGTCAAAGTGCATTAGTAGTTGTGAGAAACCTTGTGTTCTATGCTCGCACAAAGCACATTGAGGTGCACTATCATTATGTTAGGGAGAGGTTCTCTGCTAGAGAGATCAATTGGTTTATGTGCCCATAGGATAATGTTTAAGACCTTTCACAAAAGATCTTCCTAAGGAGAAGTTTGAAGCTTTCTGCAAAGCTTTGGCCTTACTTCCTTTTGTGGATTGATTTCTTTCCACATAGCTTGGCACTTCCTTATACATGAGTGCTAGCTTCTTGTTCACTGCATCACTCTGAGGGGGGATTTTTTTATGTATTTTGTTAGTGATATGTGCAAACATGCTTAGGATTGTTGGGGCACTTTTTCCCTCTTTAGGAAGTATTTTTCCCCCCAGCTTGTATATATGCCTATAACATTGAAAAGTCACTTATCTTTGTACATTCACTTGGTAATACATTTTGTGTTGTGTTGCTCTCCAAGCTTCTTCTTCTTCCTTGTGTTGTTTATGCGCTTTTGTAGATCTCCATCCCCAACAACTCCACTACCAATGTCTAGCCATCTATGGGCCTCTCCATTTTCCTATATATACATGACTTCTACACAAACATAGACATCAAATTGAGTTTGTTATCACTTATGGAATGTTAAATTATCGGATTTTATTTTTATTGAGATTCTAATGTGGATTATGTTTTGATATAGCAACTAAAGGTTTGTGAGGGTGTGGATGAGTTTGTAACAAAATACCCATGTAGAGTGTTATAAAGGACGTTTATGACATGAGGGTCCGACAAGTTCAGACGGATCTCAGATAGGACATCATTTGTTCATTCAACTATTGGGCAAAGCCTCTCCCATGTATCTCATAGGACTTGAACTTGTTCATTCAAGTGTTGGGCAAAGTCTCTCCCACGTATGTCATAGGACTTGAACCCAAGACCTCTTCCTTCTGATCCATATGACTTAACCACTAGGCCAAGCACCTTTTTCTTGTCTAGAGAGAATAATAACCTTTGCTTAAGTCTAACCTCATGATGGATTTGCATAGATCACAAGGATGGTTTAGGTAAAAACTATCACTTGTGAGTACATTTAAGGATAGGAATACCTTGAGAACCATGAGGGCAAGTCTATCATCTTAGTTTAGGAAGGGTTTGGAGTCACTTTTCTTATGGGAATTTGTTCTGTATCTAGAGGATTTCATGGTTTATTATCTCCATTGAGGTATGTTCAAAGCTTATATAGTTTGACACTTACATTTTTTTTCATATTATTATTCCGTAGAGCATATAACATATGTACTAAGGTCATTTTGATGGTGTTATATATTATGGGAGTGATAGTTTGAAATTTAGGTATATGTGGGAGATATTAAGCACCATGCAGATGGTTTCCCACCTTTAAGATGATATTTTATGAGACTTTTTAAGGGAAAGGATACGGGGAAACAACACACAAAGATGATCATGTACAAAATACACATGAAGCTTGAGGGATGAGTAGAGTATTTATATAGCTTTCAAGGATGAAAATGTTTTTCAAGGGGGGCAAGATGTTATAAAGGAAGTTTATGAAACCAGGGTCTGATAGGTTCAGACGGATCTAAGATCGGACATCATTTGGTGATTCAAGTGTTGGGTAGAAGTCTAGATATATAGTATACTTAAGCAAAGATTCTTATGCTCTCTAGACAAGAGAAGGTGTTTGGCCTAGTGGGTAAGTCATATGGATGAGAAAGAAGAGGTCTTGGGTTCAAGTCCTACAAGAGATATGGGAGAGGTTTTTGCCCAAAGAGCTATATAGACTTCTAGAAGCATCCACTTGAGTTCTTGAGTTAACTAGGACACTTGGCACACATGTAATTACATGGCATACACTTGGATGGTTAGTATGCAATTGCCATAGAAGGTAGTCCCTTGAAGAGATCTATATATAGAGGCATATGGTTGGGAGAAAAAGAAACTCATCTCTTTGTGTGCAATCATTGTAATGTTTCATAGAGGATTGTTTTTAGAAAGTCATAAAAATAGTGGTTGAGATAAGGATTGATATAGAGCATGAATTTTGTAAATAAAAGATAAGGCTCTTTGTAAAAGTGATCAATGTTTTACTCACATTTCTACTTTTTGAAGAACCCACCCTCATTGTAACCTCTATATTTGGATGTAATAAAAGAAAGTATAAATACATGCACTCTTTAGACTCTTCCAATGGAGTGTGTGGGGGGAGATTGCACCCCATGTTTTGTACTATCTTGTCTACTATGTGTGTTTTTAGATTTTGTACTCTATATGTACATGTGTCTGTAAGATGTTGCAACGGCAGTATCACAACTTGCATGCATCACTACAAAGGAGTTCTAGCATCTAATACTGAACCTAATCCCTATCCGATTCCAATTCTGTATCTTATTCTTATTTCCATTTCCAGTTCCGGTTCTGATTTTGGTCTTCATTTTTGTTTCCAATTCTAGTTATTGTTTCTGTTTTGGTTTTTGGTTTCTATTTAGTTTTGAGTTCTTGTTTTTGTTTCAGTTTTTTGTTTCAATTTTAGTTCGAGTTCCTAAACTTGAACCTCCACCTATAGTTTATGCCTAAAATTTGCTCCTATGTTTACACCTAAGTTTACTCAATGTGTCGATGAATACATAGAATTTTGGCATCTTTGGCTTCCCTCGATCCCTTAGCCATTGGTGTCATTGTCTATGCACGAACACTCTTTAATTAAGGAGTGGAAATAAGGAGTTTCTCATTTTGGCAAGGAGAAGATTTGAACCCACAACCTCTCATTCACAAATCAACTTTTTTACCACTACACTATATACATGTGTTTTCACTTTACTCCTTTTTTCTTATATTTAACTTAACTTTAATCTCTCTTACTTTTTCAAATCCTAAGAACCACCCTTTCTGTGGTGAAGGGTACATCCTATTTGGGTGTAGTGAATTAGGATACATCCCATAAAGGTATTGTCTTGGAGGGTATATCCTCTGAGAATAGAGTAGAAATCTAGTCTTGAAATTGTTGAAGTTTGGTCTAGCTAACTAGCACAGGAGCTACCTTTAGCTATGGGATACTTTAATACACCTCATAAGCTTTAAATTTATGCAATAAAGCACCCTATGTGCCTTGGAAGATCACTTAGAAAAGATTGGTTCAAAACATAAAATTTGATTCATGAGCTAGTGCATGAAACTTACTATTTTCCTTGGAAGATCACTCAGAAAAGATTGGTTCAAAACATATTGGTTCATGAGCTAGTGCATGAAACTTACTATTTGTGGTTGGAACATGCACTTTTTGATGTTCATTGCTCCTAGCCTGACTACAATTGCCTAATTCTCTTACAGGATGGTGGCTTATAGGGTTAAGTAGCTATTATGCACAAAAACTTAATTTATAAGCAAGACATTACTCAACTGTAACCTTAACATCAATAGGTGTTCATCCCATTTTTTTCAGGAATGTGTAGAGAATGACCTAGAGAAAAGTAGACACACCTTTCCAATGAGCCCTTACGCATAAGTATTAGACTTCTAAGGAGTGAGGACAAGCTTGCGTACATCTGCTGACTTTGGAGAATATGAT
The DNA here is from genome assembly GCA_020310875.1 of Ceratopteris richardii. NCBI lineage: Eukaryota > Viridiplantae > Streptophyta > Polypodiopsida > Polypodiales > Pteridaceae > Ceratopteris > Ceratopteris richardii. The sequence continues at coordinate 166,054,079 of CM035406.1, forward strand.
GCAGAGAGATGAGAAACAAGCAAGAAGATGATGAAAACTGATTGTATATTCATTTAACATATTTTACAAGTTCTTTAGAATTTTAATATAGAATCCTTGTGGATTCCATGACTTCTTTACAGCCAATTTGAATTCAAAAACTCATGCAGGGTAAGTTTTTGTGATTAAGATCTCTTTTCCAATGATCTAGGAATTGAAGTCTTTTACATTCAATTTGATTTGAAGTATTGGCTGTACACCAACCTCTAAACTCATGGATTTTTAGGACTTCTAAACTGATCCTTTTTAGAGTCCATAAAAAATGGTGAGCATTCTCAAGGTGATTATGAGTTAAAAACGGCTTTGCTTTATGGTGTTGAAACCATGATCTAAGCTTTTTTGGACCTCCGAACACACTATCATAGTGCCTATGTAGTCGATTTTATCCTTTTGTGCCAAACATAGATACAAGTTTTGGTACGCTAGTACAAGTGCCTTGAAGTTTGCTACAGATCTAGCAAAGCTCGACATGGTAGTTTTGTTCAACTTTTTGAGATACCATCATTTTTTTGCATCAAGGTATTTTAGTTAGTGGCCATGGTTGAAAGTAATATTATATTTCATATGTTGGTTGTTGAGGATAGATTGGATGGTACTAATTAACCATTATGGGTATATATGAGGCATCATCTACTGGTTGCAAAAGGACTGTGGAATATTCTACAAGTTGTTGAAAAACGTCCTATTACACTTGCAAATACAATTATCAAAGGTGATGTAGATGGCGTTGAAGATGAACATCGTCAAATTCCTATTCGTGTTGCAATTCTTGTTGCACCTACTATAGAGCAACTTCGTTGGGATTGGAAAGACGCTTATGCACATGCATTGGTAGCTTTGTCAATCAAACGTGCCATTGTTCCTCACATGCACTCTTGCAAAATAGCAAAGGATGCTTGGGATATATTTACCACTTCATATCGGACAAGAAATGAGGCTCATGTTGCTTACCTTCGAAAATAGTTGGAGAGTGAGCACATGAATGAAGGAGATTCCATGGAAAGTTTTTTGACAAAGATCAAAGACTTGAAGGAGTAGTTGATTTCTACTGATGAAGTCTTAAATGATAGTTTACTTGTCTAGACTATTCTTAATGGTCTTCCAGATTCATATCAAAGCTTTTCTTCTACTCTTCGGTTGATGATGAAAGGAAATCCAAATGCCTTAACATTCGAGGAGTTGGTCTCTATTTTGTTGTAGGAAGATCAATCTAGAAATAAGAGCTCGATCATGCATATTGCAAATCAAGCTTTCTTAGCTAGTTAGAAGGACAAGGAAAAACGGAGCTCATCTACTAGCAAGGAGAAATCTGCTAAAGCTGCATAGTGAAAGAAGAAAAATTAAAGATGAGAAGAAATTAGAAAAGTGGAAATTGTTTTGCAAGTACTATATAGGAAATGATCATGTCATAAAGAGTTATCCAAAATTGTCTTGAAAAGAGGCAAAGAAGAAAGAGGTTGGAATAGTGGTTGCAGAGGCCTCTATACCTAAAATAGAGTTTGCTAAAAACTACTATTTGCAGTTTTTCCCCCATCTTCTCATGAGCAGTGTTTGTTTGCACTAGACTCATATGTTTGGTACTTTGATAGTGGGGCAACCAAAAATATTATCTCATAGCGCAATTTCTTGAGTTCACTTGAGCCTGCCCTTGTATGGAATACTGTCACATGTGCCAAGAAATCCTCTTATCCTGTAATGGGAGTTGGTAAGATCATTTTGACTACTGTTGATGGTAGTTTTTTTACATTGTCAGATGCTTTATTTGTAGCAGGGATCAAGAAAAATTTGTTGTCAGTTTCGGCATTAGCCAAGATTGGCTTGGTTGTCAAATCTATTGATGACAGATGTTTAGTCCATGATCTCTCAATGGTGATGTTATTATTGCTTCTAGCATTTAATGTCATGGGCTGTATAAGCTCATAAACTATGACAAACTATGAATGATTCAGCATATGTAGCACATGATTCTGAGGCGATCTCAGATGCAAAGCTTTCACATGCACTCTTTGAAACATCTAAATTTTGCTAGTTTGCTATGCCTATAGAAATCTCAAAATGGTGTCCTCTCTACCTAAACTTGAGGCATAGGTAAACATGTTTGTGAAGGTTGTACTTTGGGTAAAATGCAGCATTGCTCATCCCCAAAAAATGGTTCAGTTTGAGCTACTCAAAAATTGCAACTTCTTCGCATTGATGTTTGTGGTCCTATGCAGACACCATCTTTTGGGAACTATCTTTGCTTCGTGACTTTCACTGATGATTTTTCCAGGCATGCATGGATGTATCCACTGAAAGCAAAGTTTGACATGTTTATGTGCTTCAAAAAATTTTTGGTTTTGGTTGAAAATATGTCACCATGCAAAATGGGCATGCTCCATTCTGATCGAGAGGGGGAATACATGTCTTCTGATTTTAATGCATATCTAGTTGGACATGGAATAAAACATTAGTGTATAGTGTCGTATACACCTCAATAGGATGGAGTTGCTGAAAGGAAGAACAAATCACTCATGGAGATGGAGAGGCGTATGGTCAAAAGTCAGGCTTTACCACATAGCTTCTGGCTTGAGGCTGTTATGTGTGCAACATATGTACTTAGTAGGTGTCCCATCAAAGCACTATAGGCGATCACTCCATATGAGGCTTGGTATGGTCCCAATCCATATGTTGCTTAGTTGTGTGTTTTTGGTTGTCTGGCATATGCATTAGTGCCTAACAAACAATGCCGAAAATTGGATGATAAAGTAGTGAAATGTATTTTTGTTGGGTACGCTTCAAAAAGCAAAGGCTATCGCCTGTATCATCAACATACTAAACGCATTTTGGTTAGCCATGATGTTGCTTTTGTGGAAGATGCAATTCACCCATTACTTTCATGCACTACGAAGACTTATGTTAGCTCTAGAGATGTGCATGATACTTTGCTGCCTCCTTTTATAGGTGGATAGCCAAGTGCTAGTTCGAATGAGGTAATTTATGCACTTGTTGATGAGAGGATTGATATAGAGGAGGCAAAAGGTATGCCAAAATGGCAAGTGCAAACTTTGCAAGATAGAAAATTAGATGCACCTCTGTCATATTGTACCCATTTAGGATCTCGTAGTGCTTCTTTTGCATCAGATTGCTATGTTATGGGTGCCTCTAGTCTTTGTGATGAGAATGATCGTGTTTCATTTGATGAAGCACAAAATTTTAAAAATTGGATAGCCTCTATGCAATCAGAATATGATGCTATTTTGAAGAATGGTACCTAGTCTTTATGTATTTGCCTCCTGGCAAGAAGGGCATTGGTAGTAAGTGGGTATACAAGCTGAAGCATAAGCCTGATGAAACATTTGACAGGTATAAGTCTAGGCTTGTTGCAAAAGGTTATTCTTAAGAAAGAGGCATTGATCTTGATGAGACCTTTGCTTGTACATGCCGAATGACCTTTGCTTGTACATGCCAAATGACTACTATGCACTTGCAGCTCATCATGTTGGAATGTACATCAATTGGACATTAAATCTTCATTTTTGAATGGTGCTTATATGAAGAACTATATGTTTTTCAGCCTCATGGTTTTGTGCAGAAAGGGCATGAAAAAAAAGTATGTAGGTTGAAAAAGGCATTATATGGTTTGAAGCAAGCACCACATGCTTAGTATGAAAAGATACATGCCTACCTGATTGCACACAGTTTTGAGAATAGTCCAATTGAAAGCAGCTTATATGTTAAGCGTGCAAATGGTGTGCTTTTGATTATTGTTGTCTATGTTGATGACATGCTACTCACTAGTCCTAATGAGAAGCATAATATTGATTTTAAGGCTCATAATATTGATTTTGAGGATTTGCATGCCTCATTTGAGATGTTAAATTTTGGGCATTTGCATCATTGTTTGGGTATTCAATTTATGCAAGTTGATGGTAGGATAACTTTATGTTAAACAAAATGTATTGACACATTATTGCAACATTTTTGCCTTAAAGACTACAAACATATTGCCATTCCTATGAAATCAGGTTTACGCTTGAGTCTTCATGATGGTGGAGATGCATTTGATGTTGCTCTCTATCAACAGGTTATTGGCTGCTTGATTTACTTGTTGATATTCAGTTTGTTGTCTCATAGATGAGCAGGTTTATGCATTGCATAGGTGTCAAGAATCGGTAGGAGGTTAAGTGCATCTTTCACTACTTGAGTGGCACTCGACTACTTGGATTGTTTTATCCCAAGGGGGGATCACTACCACCAGATTTACATGCTTTTTCTTACTCTGACTCTATTGGTTGCTATGACACCTGTGTGTCCACCAGTAGTTTTTGCTTCATGCTTGGTAGCTCATGCATATCTTGGTTGAGAAAGAAGCAACCTATTGTGGACACTTCTAGTTGTGAGGCTGAGTATAGGGAAGCTTTCACAGCGACGGTTAAGTGTGTGGCTCAAACATCTTATGGATGATTTGGTTGTTGGTCAATCTTTTACCACCACCATCTTCACTCACAGTCAAAGTGCATTGGTAGTCGTGAGAAAAATTGTGTTCCATGCTCGCACTAAGCACATTGAGATGCACTATCATTATCTCAGAGAGACGTTCTCTGCTAGAGAGATTAGTTTGGGTATGTGCCCACATAAGAGAATGTTGCAGACCTTTTCACAAAGGCTCTACATAGGGAGAATTTTGAAGCTTTTTGCAAAGATTTTGGCTTACTTCCTTTTGTGGATTGATTCCACATAGCTTGGCACTTCCTTATACATGAGTTCCAGCACCTCAATATTATGGTCCCCTTAAAATTATACAAAATAGTAATGGAAATTGTTTTGATTTGAGATATCCTAACATTGGAATATTGATAATTCATTCCATATAATTTTCCTAAAACCATTCAAAGAAATGCCTCCTTTAAGTCCAATTGTTGGTAATCCACCATTATTGATGAAGATATTCCTCAGATACCGTCTGTTCTTCTTCTCCGAGCTCTATCCCGATTGGAAATGGATCATTTTATTCACCTACTGCTCGATGAATAATTGAAACCACCAACATGGCTCTTTAGCTCCTTTACTTTAGGTGTAGCGTTTACCTTTAGGGGCGAAGCGGTCAACTCCCATTAGGCTTCAGTATTAGCTTAAACGTAGTTAGTTTACTAACAGTAAACAGTTTTGCTAAGCTAAACTGGCTTAAAAGTTAGTTACAACAAATGCCAAAGAAAATATTAGACTATGATAACTACAATGCGAACAGGAATCCAATATCCTAGGCATCTAGTAAAGTAAAAAAACCATTATGTGGAAGAATCTCAATGGATACAAAAAAATCATCACTTACATCCAAACATGTTAGCTCATTTGGTTGGACCCTTTGCCTCCCAAGGGTTTTTTTTTGGGGGGGTGGGAGGGAGGGGGGTTCAACTCGTGTGGGCTGCAGTTGGACACCTCTCACCACTTTGGTGGTGAGATGTTAAAACCAACCCCATTGGGGGACATTCGAGCCTTTCAGCTACCGAGTTCAAACTAGTTATTTCATCTACCCTTAGATTCATCCCTTCCAAGTGTTTACCTTAGTATGCCTTCGAGCTCTATATCATAGTAATTGTTAGGTGTCCAACTCCTATTTTTTGGGATCCTAGGAGTCCCATGGGTATTATGTCCACCTTTCATTGTACTTTTAAAATAATACAAGCTAATCCAAAGGATTGGATCTCAATTATCAAACTTCCTTCAAAAGAAAAGCATCACTTACACTACATTATGATCATTTGGTTGCTACATATTTTTCACAATGTTATTTCCTTCAAAATTACATGCATGTGTTTTATTCATTGCATACATACATATATATATCAACCGCCTCTTATGGCGCTTTTTGTAAAAATAGAAATTTTTTTTTCACTTTCTTTGTAAAGAAAAACTATTTTTGGATTGATAGAATTTGTATATAGATACACACACTTTGAAGCAAATTCCAATAAGCATGTGGGGGAGATGTACCTAGTACAATGTAAGATACTTCTCTCTCTCTCTCATATGTTTGACATTTTTTGCACACACACACGTGAATGCATCTCTCACTTTCTCTATGCTCTCTCTCCCTCTCTCTCTCTGCACATTGTATGCACCCTGATCTTGGAACATGCATTGGTTTAATTTTTCTTATATGTTTGTCATTTTTTTGCACACACACACATGAATGTATCTCTCACTTTGTCTATGCGTTATCTCTCTCTGTGTCTGCACATTGTATGCATCATGATCCTTGAACATGAATTCCCCTCACATCTACAGATAGCTTCCATAATAATAGTTGGATCTCACTCTAGATTGATAATTAAGTGTTTAAATTATTATATTCCTATAAGGGAAAAAATAGCATGTTAGGAAATGACGAGACGTTGACCTTGCTTCCCATATCTATTAGTATGATCATGATGAGAGATGATACGAATTATCGAAGATTAGATCTCCAAGAATGTAAGTGATGAATATAATCAATTTTTCAAGCTCAAATATGTCTTTTATCTTTTTTTTTTTTGGTTTATCCGGATAAGGATGAGTTTTCATTGTGTAAGAAGTTCTAATTGGAATGCCCAAGCATTTTAAGAAAAAGTTGAATAAGAATTTCAATATTTATTTAAGCATGAAGTACCTTTTGGTTTTCCTTCTAGAAAGAACATAGAACATTGGACAGATTGATGCCAAGATTTAGTCTAACAACTTGCCCACCATTCCATATGGTTATGCAAAAGGAGAACAAAGTTATCAAAGTGGTGGAAGATGCTCTTCATGTGGAAGCAAGAACACAAGGATCATTTTGAGTGATGAAAGAAGTTGGTTCAAGTGATTTTCTATTCAAAGTGTTGGATCTAATGAAACCATTTGACCTAGAGATGGATGCTACTAGCATTTCCACAAGGTTTTTCCTTAGCCAACATGGTAGGCTGATAGCTTTTGAAAGCAATAAGCTTTCAAGTGCATAGAAAAATTGGATTGTGCACAAACATAAGTTGTATTAGATGACACTTATAGATCACTATATAGTCAAGTAATTATAAAATCAATCAATTTTCACAAATCCAAGCTCGATAAGTTAAACTTATGCAAGGATATAACATGGAATTCTTTATAGAAAAGAGAAAAGAAAGTGCAATTAATAATAAAATTATCTCGATAATTTTTAGGTTGCCACCACCACAAAATTCCCAATTTTGTAATCTTCCCATGATTTTGTAATTCTTTGAGCGGTTATAGTTCTTGATATATTTTGGCAGTGATGTGTTAAATACATTTAGGACTGTTGATGCACTTTTTTCCCTCTTTTGGAGGTTTTTTCCCCATGGCTTGTATATATGCCTATAACCCAAATGGATCACTTATCCTTATATGATCACTTGGTAATACATTATGTATTTTTTTGTACTCCAAGATTCTTCGTAATCATTGTGTTGTTCATGTGCTTCCGCAAACCTTAAACTCCAACAATTGGTATCAGAGCAGGCTGCCCCTTCATCTAAGGTGTCGTTGACACCCCTCCGATCACACTCTCAAAATCGCATGAAAAATTGTGAGAATAATCTGAGCTTGTTTCACCCTCTGAACACACTATCATAGTGATTGTACATGCACTTTTAGCATAGCTCAAAAGGGTGTTTCTATTCAATGTTTTGAGATACAATCAATTTTCTACATTAGGACATTTAGTCATTGGTGATGGATGAAAGTAATGATGTGTTCCCTATGTTGTTTGTTGAGGATAATTTGGAAGGTATTACCACCCATTATGGGAATATATGATGCATCATGTAATGGTAGCAAAAGGGTTGTGGAATGTTGTGTAGATGTTCAAAAGCATCCTACTACATCTGCAAATACAGCTATTAAACGTGATGCAAATGGTGTTGAAGATGATGATCTTCAATCTCTTGGTCCTATTGTGGTTCTTGTTGCATCTACTGCAAAGTAAGTTCATTGAAATGGTAGAGATGCTCATGCACATGCATTGATAGCTTTGTCTCTCAAACATGCCTTTATCCCTCACATTTGCTCCTACATGACAACAAAGGATGCTTGGGATACACTTACAAGCTTATACTAGGTAGGAAATCAGGCTCGTGTTGGTTACCTTCAAAAATAGTTGGAGAGTGAGCATATGAATGAAGAAGACTCTATGGATAGCTTTTTTGATAAAGATCAAAGATTTGAAGGAGCAATTGATTTCTGCTAATGAAGTCTTGCGAGATAGTTTACTTCCAGATTCATATTAGAGCTTTGCTTCTACTCTTCGATTGATGATGAAAGGCAATCCAAATGTCTTAAAATTTGAGGATTTGTTCTCTATTTTGTTGCATGAATATCAGACAAAGAAAAACATGTCAATTATGCATGTTGTAGATCAAGCTTTCTTAGCTAGTTAGAAGGGCAAAGGTAAATGGAGCTCATCTACTAGTGAGCAAAAATCTTCTAATTCTACACAATCAAAGAAGGAAAACAAAGTTGAGAAGAAAACAAAAAATCAAAAAAAAAAAATTGCAAATATTGTAATGCAAATTATCATGTCATAAAGAGTTCCCCTAAACTAACTGCAAAAGAGGCAAAGAAGAAAGAGGCTAGAATGGGTATCTATACCTAAAATATGTTGGAGCAAGTCTATGACAAGCCTAAGTATTGTCTTGAGTCCCACAAAGTCATAAAAGAAGCTTTAAAATGAAGAGTATGTAAAGTTCACTTCTGAACTACCTCTTGTAACTTTTGAAGAGTTTACTTAATGTAAAAGTGAAAGAATCTTAAGTGGTTGAGTCCACTTGATCAAAAAGGGAAAGAGGAGCCACGAATTCGTGATTTGTGGTAGGTAGAGAATCAAATCAATCATTGATTGATTGGAGAGTGATTGAGGGAAGTTAGTCTCCCAAACTCAACTATAAATAGATGGCAATTTTAGTCGTGGTTAGAGAGACCTATGTGAAGACCTCCAAGAGCTGAGCTTTATGCCATATCAAGGTGTGATTACAAGGCACACATATGTATCAGTAATTCATTGTATTGTACAAGCAATATACTTTCATTTTTATGATTATTTGAGTTCATATTTCCATGTTCTTGTGAAGTGTACTACTCACTGCCATTACTCTCAGTTTTCTCAGTCAGATTGCAGAGATGTTTTCTCTGAGCTTGGTGCATCATTTTCAGTGATTTAACTTGGTAAAGTTAGCTCTATAAGTCTACTATATGCTCACAAATTTTCATGTCATTTGGATGTTGCAATCGTCAGTTATGTTCAGTTGAAGTCAACAGTGTCTGTTCATCTTCACTTCTCTGTCAGGTACCCGACTTTTTCACTCACCTTGTCAGAGCCATTTCTCAGTGGTTACTTATCCAAATTTAATGATTTAAAGCTTGTTAAATTTAGCTTACTGTCTAGTATAACCATACAAATTTTCATAATCATTGGATTCCTACATTTTGGGTTATGTTCATTTTTCTGCTCACTGGTCTCAAACTGTAGCAGCCCGTGAAAATCGGGATGATGTCATCACTTGTTAAAACTCATTCTCAGTGTGTGGTTTATTATTTTTTATGAGATTACTCTTGAAAGTTAGCTCTTTAAGTTATCTAGACTTTTCAAAGAGGAATTAATCTAATTGCTGTTGTGCTCAGAGAATTATTCAAAACAGTGGACAGGTGTATGAACCAAAATAGCTAGTATTTCACCTCTGAGCTAACTCCAACTTATCTGTTTTGATCTATCTTTTTGAGAGTGATCTTCCAAGGTACATAGGGTGTCTAACACATCCATTGGCAAGCTAAAAGGGCCCACCATATACTCCTGGAGTTCAATTGGCTGGTGTAGATCAAGGATTTTGCAACACCTCTTCATCTTCAAGCACATACCTATCCATCTCTTCACAAAATAGAGTGTGATAATCTTGTTCATAATGAAGAATGTTCATTTACTATTGTTTGCAGCTATGGTCCATCTTCTAATGAGCAATCTATGTCTATAGTAGACTCATATGTTTTGATACTTTGATAGTGGGGGAACCAAACATATTACCTCGCAGCACTGTTTCTTCAGATCACTTGAACCTTCCCTTATAGAGAATACTTTCACATGTTCTAACAACTCCTCTTATCTTGTAATGGCAATTGGTAAGATCATTCTCAATACTGTTGATGCAAGTTTTTCACATTGTCGGATGCTTTATATGTGTCATGGATCAAGATAAATATGTTGTTAGTTTCAATATCATCCAAGATCATCTTTGTTGTCAAATTTATTGATGATAGATGTACACTTCATGATCTCTCAAATGGTGATGTTATTATTGCTTCTTATATTTTATGTCATGGGTTGGATAAGTTCATAGACTATGCAAAATCTATGAATGATTTAGCATATGTAGTTCAAGATTCTTAGGCTATCTCATAAATGGAAAGCTTTAGCATGCACACACTTTGGTCATCTAAATTTTGCTAGGTTTCATTGTCTATAGAAATTTGAATGGCATTCTCTCTGACTAAACTTGAGGCACCTTCTAAACATATCTATGATGGCTGTATTTTTGCATGAAAATGTAGCATTCCTCCTTCCCAAAAGATGGTTTAGTTCAAGTTGCTCATAAATTGCAGCTTGTTCATAGCGATGTTTGTGGTCCTATGCTCACCTTCATTTTATTCATGAACTTTATTGATGACTTCTCTAGGCATGCATGGGTGTATCCATTGAAAGAAAATTCCAAAGTGTTTATGTGCTTCAAAAAGTTCTTGGTTATGGCTGAAAATCTGACAGCATGTAAATTAGGCATGCTTCATTCTGATCAGGGGAGAATAAATGTCTTCTTATTTTAATGCATTTCTGGCTGAGCATGGGATAAAACATCATTATATATTGTATAGTGTCACATACACCTCAAAAAAATGAGTTTTTGAAAGAAAGAACAAGTCTCTCATGGAAATGGCAAGGTTTATGGTCAAAAGTCAAGCTTTACCACAAAGATTCTAGCTTGAGGTTGTTATGTGTGAAGCATATTTACCTAATAGGTGTCCCACTAAAGCATTGCAATCGATCACTCCATGCTCCCAAGCCATCCATTTGCTCATATGCATGTCTTTGGTTGTTTGGCATATGCATTAGTGCCTGAACAACAATGTAGAAAGCTGGATGATAAAGAAGTGAAATGTATTTTTGTTGGGTACAGTTCTGAAAGCAAAGGGTATCGTCTGTAACATCCAAAGTCTAAATGCATTTTGGTTAGACATGATGTTGTTTTCGTCAAAGATGTAATTCAGCCATTATTTTGATGTACCAAGGAGACATCAGTTAGCTCTAAAATGAGTATGACACTTTGCTTCTTCTTTTTTACATGTGAACAGTCAAGTGATGATCCAAATGAGGCAATTTCTTAGCTTGTATAGGTTTCAAATAATGATGCAGATCATTCCATTTCTGATGCAAATTTACATGATGCACTTGTTGATAAGAGGATTGACATAGAGGAGGCAAAAACTATGCCTAAATGGCTGGTGTAGAACTGGAAAGATAGCAAATTAGATGCATCATTGGCATATGTACTTGTTTAGGCTATCATAGTGCTTCCTTTGCATCAGATTGCTATGCAATGGCTATCTCTAGTCTTTGTGATGAGAATAAGCCTGTTTCTTTTGTTGATGCACAAAATTCACAAAATTGGATGGCTGTTATGCAATCAAAATATTATGCTATTATGAGGAATGGTACTTTGTCTTTATGTGATTTGCCTCGAGTCAAAAAGGCCATTGACACTAAATGGTTATAGAAGAAACATAAACCTAATGGAACAATTGACATGTATTAGGAGATGCTTGTTGCCAAAGGTTATGCTCAAGAGAGAGCCATTCATTTTGATGGGACCTTTGCTCCCACATGCTTAATGATCACTGTTCGTAGCATTTATGCACTTGGAGCTCATCATGGTTCAAATGTACATCAGTTGGACATTAAAACTACATTGTTTAATGGTGACTTACATGAAGAAGTGGATGTATTTCAACCTCATGGTTTTGTGCAGAAAGAGTATGAAAACAAAGTGTGTAGGTTGAAGCAAGCACCACATGCTTGGTATGAAAAGATTTATGCCTACATGATTGCACATGGTTTTGAGAATAGTCCAATTGAGAGCACCTTATATGTTAATCGTGTAGATGATGTACTTCTAATCATTGTTATATATGCTGATGACATGTTGCTCACTTGTCCTAATGAAAAGCATATTGCTGAATTCAAGGGATTTGCATGACTCTTTTGAGATGTCAGATTTGGGGAATTCACATCATTATTTGGGCATTTAGTTTAAGCAAGTTGATGGATGAATAACTTTATGTCAACAAAATATATTATTACAACATTTTGGCCTTGAAGATTGCAAACCTATTGCCACTTCCATGGAAACAAGTTTATGGGTGAATCTTCATGGTGTTGGAGATGCATTTGATGTTATTCTCTATCAGTAGGTTGGTGGATGCTTGATTTACTTGTGCATAACACAACCTAATATTCAGCTTGTTGTCTCTCATATGAGGAAGTTTATGCATTGCCTAGGTTTCAAGCATTGGTAGGTAGTTAAGCACATCTTTCACTATCTGATTCATACTCGGCTACTTGGATTGTTTTATCCCAAGGGGGCATCATTATCACCACATTTTCATGCTTTTTCAGACTCGAATTGGATTGATTGCTAAACACATGCATATCTTGGTTGAGCAAGGAGCAGCCTACTATGGCCACTTCTATAGTAGGCTCACTTCTAGTTGTAAGGTTGAGTATAAGGAAGCTTTCACAATGACTCTTGAGTGTGTGTGGCTCAAATTCCTTTAGGTGTTGATCAATCTTCTGCCACCACCATCTTCACTTACAGTTAGGGTGCATTGACAGTTGTGCAGAACCGTGTGTTCCATGCTCGCACATAGCACATTGAGGTGCACTATCATTATGTCAAGGAGAGGTTCTGCGCTGGAGAGATCAATTTGGCTTATGTGCCCAAACAAGATAATGTTGCAAACCTTTCTCAAAGGCTCTACCCAAGGAGAAGTTTGAAGCTTTCTGTAAAGATTTGGGCTTGCTTCCTTTTGTGGATTGATCTCTTTCCACATAGCTCGACACTTCCTTATACATGAGTGCTAGCTCCTTGTTCATTGCATCACTCCCAAGGGGGGATCTATTGATATATTTCAGTAGTGATGTGTGTGAACACCCTTGGGATTGTCAAAGTACTTTTTTCCCTCTTTAAGAGGTTTTTTCCCCTCGGCTTGTATATATGCCTATAACCTTAATAGGTCACTTATCCTTGTACATTCACTTGGTAATACATTCTATATTGTCTTGTGCTCCAAGCTTCTTCTTCTTCCTTGTGTTGTTTGTGTGCTTGCATAGACCTCGAACTCCAATAATAGTTCTGTTAGCTAGTTCTTCTACAAGAAGGTTCAACTGTCCCGCATGAATCAAACGCATCGGAGTGCTTCAAGCCTTGTATGCATACCAATATTTGAAAAGATCAAAAAGAAGAAGAAGAAGAAGATACAGTTCGGAACCCTTGTTATAACTCTATAGTAATCAATTGAGTGTTCTTTTTCGGTGTTATTTTCTCCCGTACTGTCATTTTCCATTAACGTTGGTTCACTAGAAATTTCGAAGCACTAAGACATTTCTTTGGCATTCATATGGTATTGGAAGCAATGGGATTTCTACCATTATTCATCCCAAAAGGAGACATACCAGTCATCCAATGAGGTCCGATATTATAAGCTAACTCTACCAATGGCAAACAACAATAAAACTTTAAAAAATGACCGATATATGAAACAATGGACATCAATAATCCATTTAATTTAAAGACATTGAATAAAGTACTCAACAATTTGTGAAGCTTCCACTATCTCTTGTGTAGGTATAACAAAAACCACCTCGTTCAATCTATCTACAACTACTAGGATAGTATCCTTCTCCTTTTGGACCCACATTAATTCAGCTATAAAGCCCATGGATATATTATCCTAGTTGTAATTTGAAACGTCTAATGGTTGTAGTAGACTTGATGTCCTAATTGTTTTGACTTTTTGGATTGGCACATAAAGCATTTTTTCACATATGTTAGGACACCTTTGACTAATGAAGACAGCCAACATGTTTTTCTGAAAAGTTGTATGGTCTTAACAATACTTGAATGCCTCACTCAAGGAACACCATGGTTGTCATACATGATCGTTCTTGTCAGATCCCGATCATGTGGTTCACATGCCTTTTCTTTTGTTTTATTATTCCATTGTCCAATGAGAAAATGAAATCAGGATTCAACTTGTTTGCTTGACTAGGTGAAGGGAGTGTGCTTCTTTAATTTTTTTGAAAGAACGAGCTTTTTAGACTTGTAAATCTTATATGGTATGTTATGTTTGTGGTACTATAACCCTACACAGTGCAAACAGTAGGTTTGGGGAATGGGGAAATCCTGACTATGGATAGAAAAAATCTGTAGTTTCTATTCCCAGTACATCAATAGAGTACAGACTATTTAATTACAACAAGATGACAAACATTAATGGAAAACGACAGTACGAGAGAAAATAATATTGAAACAGAGTAATGAATTGATTAATGTAGAGAGTTACAATAGGGGTTTTGAATTGTATCTTCTTCTTCTTCTTCTTCTTCTTCTTGATCCTTTGAAATATTGGTATGCATACAAGGCTTGAAGCATCCCAGTGCTTCTGATTCCTATGGGAATTCTAACAACCAAACCTTCTTATAGAAGAACTTGCTACCGAATTATAACCGCTCTAAGAATTACAAAATCATGGAAACTGAACCCACTATACCTATAGTTCATCACTTACTTCAGAGGGAGGATGTATAACTCTATCCCAATCATATATAAATTCCTCGAAAATGGCCTTCAATTGGGTAGCAACAGCTTCGACTGCAACCTAGAAGTCGTCTTCACAGCTTGCTTCAGGATGATCCCACTGTGCCTTCCAAACCGCTTCAACTTCCTTAGCATCCACAAAATCTATCAACAATAGGTGAATAAAATTTTGGTTGGCCTTGGAAGCTTCACCAATTGGGTCCGCAACAGTTGGTTCTTCTCTCGATTGTCCACTTCGAGAGTGCTAGCTTCTGCCTGCTTCTTCAATTCTGCCAAATGTGTCTGCATTTTTGCAACTTTATTAGCTTCCACTGTACATTGTAATTCAAATTGATTACAAAATGCACTTTTTTCTTAAAACTTCTGTCTGACTTCTTGTAGTTGTTTATCTACTTCGACTAGATTGTTTAATTTTATGGCAGCCTCCTGTAAACTTCCTGTCAAAGAAAAAACTCAAGAATTCAGAGTAAGCTGATCTTCCTGCAACTTATTTACTTCCTTCTCCTAGGTGGAATTTTCTGCCAACATCCTCTGCTTTTGCTCAACTACTTGTCGGAACCTGTAGAATCTGTTGATTTGTTGCTCATCTTCGCTCTCTTCCAATCTGTTGTCCCAATTGACCAAAGATCATTGCATGGCTTGAACTTGTTCTTGAGAGATATCTGTCCTTCCGGATAGACTATTTTCAAACTCCTAGATGTGAGTCTGTGGCTGTCCACTTTTTGTTTGCAATGATTGAGCAGTTTGTTCCCAATGCTGAGAAGTTCTTCCATCTTCAGGGAGCATACTATCAGCATTCTTTCCGCATTTGCAACATAGCTAGCAAAAGCCTGAAAATCCTTCAAGAACCATGGATAGACATGTGAGGAGTCAAGGTCGTTGTACTCTAACCTGAGCATTACTCCACGGATCCTTAACTTAGTTGTTGAATTTGGGGAATCTAGTGGATTCCTTCACTTGACGATCAGTTGATTACCGTTGTGTTTGATCCTCTTGATCCTGTTCATTTCATTGTCCTTCTTCTTCTTCTTGTCGTTTTTCTTGTTCTTCTCTCAATAGAGCTTCTATCCACCAAATCCATCCAGAAATGAGTAAACCTCCCTGCCCACTACTTCATCTACCATAATATCCAAAAATGGCAAAGGAAAGAAGTCTAGCATAGTGGCCGCATCAAGTATTCTTTAGTCTACACAAATCTGTAATTGCTTATTCCTTTTCAAATTTATGACAATAGGCGAAAACCATTCCGAATACTCAATTAGAACAATAAAACCAACCCGAAGTAAATGATTGAACTCTTCCTTTACTTGTTTAGCAAAATTCGAATTCATTGGATAATGTTGTTGAATAACTGAAGATGCATCAAGCTTTAATGAATCTTATGCTGATACAATCGGGGATCAAAACCCCTGATATAGGAGTCATCCAAGGCAAAGACATCCTTGAATTCCTATATCAATGCCAACAAATTGCTACAGAATCCTACTAGCAAATCAGTGCAAATTTCCACCATCTTCGGTTTAATATCGAATCCTAAATTAATGAGCTCCACCTAATCATCTTGTACATGAACATTAATATGCACTAATGGATCATCAATAGGTATAAAAAGGTAATCCAATAACACACCCACTGGTTGGACTGAAGCAGCAAAAAGATCAGAATTTCGGTATTGAGCTAGGACCTCTGGAATATCGATAATGCCTATGGACTACACCACCTTCCTGCAATTTTGCAGCCTCAAATGCCACTTGAACGTTCCTGCTGTATCCTCCAATTCCTGGTCTTCCTTAGACCGTGAAAACCAAGTACCGGATCGTGTTGGCATGTTATGCCTCAATCACCTTGATTTCCTACACAAGATGCTTTATCGTCTTTCATGTGCTCCTCCCCCCCTTGTCCAGGCTGTGTGCTTCTAAAAGTTCTCTCTCCTCTCTTATCTACTTTAGCATGGACCAAATGCAGAGATGCTTGCCTTTTACGTGATAGGAAAGATCTCCAGAGTGTCTGATAATGTCCTCTTTACAATTTGAATTGAAGAAAACCAACATAGCACCAACACTGTTCAATAAAACAATCCACATTACAAAAACATCTTTGTTTTCTCAGAATATTGCATGGCATGAATAAGAAAAAATAAAAAATACCATTCATTGACTACATTCGATTCATCCTATGTACCCCACAGGCACTGCATCAGAACTTTCTCTGCCATATGAGGTTGGTACAATTCATTCTGTTAATCAGATCGCTGAAACCCAAGTGCCAGGTAAATTGCTCTCGTAACCATTTCTGCATATGATGAGCTTTGTCTATCGGCATCATAACCAGCAAAACACTATTGCTTTGTAAATAGTAATATCATCACTACTTGAAGGTTCCACAAGCCTTGAATAGTAGATTTGCTTATTGACCATAACCTTGAAATATATATAATGGTTGAAGTAAATATAATAGTGAAGGAAAACATTTGCACACAAACTCAGTAGTGCATGGAGAGCTTCACCAAGATGATGCAACCATGTGACATAGAGAAACTAGATACATAGCAAGCTGACATCTGCCCCTATTGTTCAGCTCATACCATTTATACAAGTTGGTTTAAGCTGTGTGGCCTGCCTTTTACTGTGCACTGAGTCTCTGACCCTGTGAATAGAAATGATAGTTTAACATGCTGCCTCAATCCCTATTGGCAATGCTATATGAGCACTGAATGCAATCATATAATAAGAAACCACCTCATAACCTTAGATGCTGTTTCTACTCCTTGCTTGTGAATTTGGGCCACATAGCCCAGAAGCATGTGTGATAATATAATCACTGGCTGTAAGATAAAAAAACTAAGAGGGTCTCTCGTCCATCTAATTGTACAGTAAATATGTCCTTCAATTGCTATGACAAATTTCTGCCTTTTGAAGTTTGTGTAAACCTGATGGACATCCGAATGAAGATGATTCCATGAACCTGTAGCCAAAATCCACATCATTCGATATAACTTATAGAATGTACATTACTGACAACAAAGGATGACTTCCATGGCATATGCAATCAGTATCGCCAGATCCTAAGGTTTGAACCCTCCTTATTGCTTCAGACAATTTAACTTGGCACCTGTTCTGCTGATATTCTGCTTTCCAATGATTTCAACATATTAGATAATTATCAACATACACTCAGTTATCAGCAGGATCCTGGTTCCAATGGCTGACTGCATGGTATGGTCACTAGGTATAAGAAATTATTGTGGTCCACATAAGTAATTTATAGAATAATGAAGGGTTGAAATATTAAAGGATTACAAAAAACTTGAGGGCAAGATACATGGTTTGTACAAATTCATGATGAATGGTATGACTGCCTGGTTTGTTCAGGCTATTTAGAGAGAGAAAACTGCTATTCTGGCTCTCGATCAAGAAGTAAATATGATGAGCAGTGATGCGCTCTCATATTTCATGAAGCATAGGGAAAAGTGCGCACAGAGGTGGGGAAGCAACAAAATGGCATGGAATTGAGAGAACTACCTCTCTGGAAGAGAAATGCTCACACATATCCTCTCCCATCCCTCCCATCCACTTCCTTTTCCAAATACAGCGCAAGAGAAGAATCCCCTGAAAACAAGGTGAGTTAAGAAATATGATCTCTGTCCAGCACTTAATGCCTCTAATATGCATTATTTTCATTCATCATATTCTCAATCATTATTGCCTCATCTTGCATACCTGTAGCTGAATAAATGTTAATCATGATGATGTAAGCTGTTGCATCATTTTTATTAAGCTGTATTAGTTGCTCAAATGCCCATCTTCCAAAGGATATGTCTTTCCACTTCTGGCATGCACCCAAAAATGCAAGCCAAACCTCTGGATAATCAGAGCATGGCATCCCTTGAATTATATTGAACGCCTTGTCAAGGTGTCCTGCATTTCCAAAACTATTCACCATAGAGATATAGTGCTCCAAATGTGGTCCCACACCATAATTTGTGCTCATATTCATGAAATATATATAGGCATCATCAACAAGGCCCCTGAACCTGCAGGCATTCAGCATGCAAGATAATGTACTTGCATTTGGATGAATACCTTCATGCTGCATTAACTGCAAGCAATTCAATACATAATCACTTTGCCCAACTTGGGCAAATCCAGCAATCAAGGTGTTCCACGTAGCCACATTCCGGGCAGATAGCATCTCAAATACTTTCTGTGCTTTCAATAGTGCACCACATTTGATATACATGTCAACCAAAGCATTACCAAGCGCAACATCAGACCCCAACAATCCCTGCCGAGAAATTTCATCATGTATTTGTTCTCCTTTGTCAATAGCTCCTATTGTCCCACAAGCCTTCAGGGCAGAAGCAAATGTCAGGGAATTCGGTTGAAGACCCTCATGTTGCATCTGCTCAAAACAACAAACTGCTTGCTCACCTTGTGCAAGCTGAGCATATACAGCAATTAGTGCAGTCCAAGAGCCAACACTCCGTGATGGCAGCTTATCATGAACATATTTAGCTTTTGACAGCAAACCACACTTAGCATACATATCTACAAGGGCTGTACCAAGGACTTCACTATACTTTAATAGACCCTGTTGCATCACATCTTCGTGTATTTTCTCTCCTTGCTCAATGTCTCCAATGGCTCCACATGCTTTTAGGACACATGCATATGTCACAGCGTTTGGAGAGAGGCCCTCAAGCTGCATCTCCCTGAAACAAGCCAATGCTTGATCAGCTTGGCCCACCTGGGCATAACCAGAAATGAGTGTACTCCATGTGATGACGTCACGGGAAGGAAGATTCTTCAACACCTCCTGTGCTTTCAGGAGAGCACCACACTTCACATACATATCTACAAGAGCATTTCCAAGAACAATATCTTTATCAAGTAAACGGTGCCTTGCAATCTCATGGTGAATTTGTTCCCCCCTTGAAATTGCTTTCATACTCCCACAGGCTTTCAAGACACTTGCAAAAGTCATTGCAGTAGGAAAGATGCCCTCATGCTGCATCATATCAAAGCAGGACAGGGCACGCTCGTCATGGCCCAATCTGGTATAGCCAGCAATGAGCGTATTCCATGACACAACATCTCGGGATGGAAGCTCCTGGAGTGTCCGATGAGCTTTTACAATAGCACCACACTTTACATACATATCCAAAAGAATATTGCACAGCACAATGTTGTCCTCCAAAAAGCCCGCTTCAACTAATTGGTCATGAACTTTTTCACCATGCTGCAGAGCTCTTAAGGTTCCACAGACTTTTAAAACACAGGCAAAGGTCATTGCATCCGGCTCTACACCTTCTTCTTGCATTTGTTCAAAGACTTTCCACGCATTCTCACTCTGGCCGTGCTGGGCATATCCCGTAATAAGGGATGTCCAAGAAAAGACATTCCTGGTCTTTTGACTACGGAGCAACTCCCTTGCCTTGCCAAGGGCACCACACTTTGCGTACATGGATATCAGGGCGTCCGAACATTTGTCAAGCAAACCCTTTTTCTGGACGTCCTCGTGTAATCGGATTCCTTTTTGCAGGTCTTTGCCCTTACCGCAACCCCTAATCTGGCTCACATAACCGAAGCTTTCATCGTATAGAACATGTGTTTGTACAAGCTTTCCTGGTTGCATTCCATCACATAGCACGGGTTCCGATTGAACCGAAAACTTATTTTCACTAATTTTATGAGAGAAAGGAATGGCAGAATCGCTGCCGCATAGGAGCACGGAGGAAGTCTCGTATCCAGATTTGTGATCGACTTCTTCACAGTTTCGGAGTAAGCTGGAAGTAATCCGAAGAGGCGTGGTGATGGCCATGTGTGCTGGTCATCGAAACAGTGCCATATCGCGGTCTCGCTGTTTGACACTCGTAAAGATAGGAACCTCTCGAGCCTCTGACTTGGATTGTGTGTCGCTCTGTGTGTGTGTGTGTGTGTGTGAGAGAGAGAGAGAGAGAGAGGTGCTGAGCAATCGCAATGCCGTAGGGGATGTTTGTCAGCGTGGCATGGCCGATGGAGAGCTCTGGAAATGGCGATTACAGCTTCGGAATGTGAAAGATCAGCTGCACTTTAAATTGGCTTCAGGTGTCTTTGGACGAGTGTAGGGGGGCAACAATTCCTCAAGTCTGTAGGAGGACGACTCGTGATACAGGTCGCACATGAGCATTATCACGGTTAATAGTGTGTGTGATAGTGTGGAAATCGCCTTTTTTGTTTTTCCCACGAATTCGAGTCACCCAAACACACACATATATATGTCAAACACACACACACATATATATATATATACATATATGTATATATATATATATATATATATATATATATGTATATATATATATATATATATATATATATACATATATATATATATATATATATATATATATATATGTGTGTGTTAGAACAGAGCACATTTCATATATTGGTTTTATTTTTATTGAAATTTCTTAACAAATTTTTGTTTTCTATATATTTTTTCTTCATATATTTTATTTGTTTATTTTGATTTATATTCTATTATCGATAAAACATACGTTTATTATTCATATTTCATTTTATTTATACACATTTATATATGTATTTTGTTTATTATGTTTATATGTTTCTTTTCTATTTTTATACTTGTAGTTTTATTTTTTTATTTTTAAAATGTTTGATATATTTTTATTAATAATGAAGCATTGTCTATTTTTATACTTATAGTTTTTATTTTCAAAATGTTTTATATATTCTTTATTAATAATGAAGCATTGTAAATGTTTCTCTTAATTCATACTCATATTCTATTCTATTGATACATTTTACGTTTATATATTTATATTTACTTTATTTTTTTATTTTTTATTTGAAAATTTTCTTAATTCTTCTTTATGTTTGTATTTCTTTTGTATATATATTTTCATATGTATATTTCATTTATTTATTTATTAATATTTTTACTTTATCTTGAAGTCTAATGAAGTCATTTGAAATTTGTTCATTGAATCATCATGTATGGATAAATTGGGTGATTTGAAGTCCAGTGAAGTCACCTGAAGTCAAGTCAGACCATCAAACTATCATATGTGTTTCATACACTTTTCAGGTCATCTAAAAGGTGATCTATGTATGACAAAGCCTTGTTAGTCCATGAGAAATGACATACAACTCACCACCCACTCAAGACTCGGTGATGTCTCTAGAGTTAATTAGGGCCATCTTTTGCATATGTAATCTACACGATCACCTTAGCAACTACAAGTAGACTCTAGCTAGAAAGTAGTGCAGTTGACTAGAGTCAACTCAAGTCAAGTCTTAGTGGACTTAAGTTAACTCAAGTTAGGAGGCTCTTAGAATGTCTTGGCAAAATACTCCACTATGCACTTACTAAGGTTGAGGCCAATACCTCCTCATCCCACACTTTAGAATTAACCACTAGAATAAGCATATATCTTAGCTAATACTCAACCAAAAGTCCATAATGTTATTTTGAAATCCACCTTAGTCAAGCTACTTTATAACATCCCCCCTTGAAGAACATTTTCATCCTTGAAAATATGCTTCAAATTTATGAGCGTTATAACAGCATTCCTCTCAACCCATGATCTTAAGTGAGCACAATTGTCATCTCTCTGATTTAGCTCTATAGTCCAAAGGGGATTACATCTCAGTCTCGATTTCAAGGGAGGGGAATCCATGTGTGGTATGATCCCTAACCAAATCATACTAAGCACCATCTAGCTTTGCACTTGATAGATTGAATCCAATCCAGACTACAAAAGTAAAGATGAGGGTGGATTGGAGGCATCTCTACTCAATTCACTGTTTCTCTATGTACTATATGGACGTCCATATGCATAGCACAAACATGTGAAGTGACTGGATTCTAAAGATCCCTAGCCAAATCACTATCTTGGACCGTTTTAAGTCACCACTTATGCATGGACCTAACAAAATATTTGGGTTCTCCTATCTTGCCAAAGTGATACTTTTATGTGTCTCAATCTATAATCAATCTAAAGGTTCATCTTGGAACTTTTTCTCATAAATGACAAATTATTGAGCACTACACAAAAGATATCCTAGTGCCAAGTGTTCAAAAAGGAACCACTTATGGCTAGGAAGGTTTCTCTAGACCTTTCAAGACTTTCTTTGTAATTGTCAAATCTATGAGCAATTCTTGGTTTTTCCCTCATCAGGAGTTTCCCAAAACCCTAATTTTAATTATACATTTAATAATACATAGCACATTCCCAAAATTAGGGTTCTATGATAAATATTAGCATACATAAATAAATATATGTCTAGGCCTAACTATGGATGGAGTAAATTCATTTGGTTTATGGAGCTCCTCATGGAGCACATGGCTTGTATGTTTGGTCAACTATAACATCCCACCATGGCTGGCCACAAAAAGGGCCATTTATTATTAGCTCTCATTGTGCCAGGTAAGCATAAGGTTAAAAACATGGATGAATACCTTGCTCATGACCATGATGACTCCAAGGTGTACCCTATACGTGATGGAGCTCTAGTGATGGATGCGACCAAAAAGGCCATGCATTAGCGCATGCGACAGTTGTGCTCCATACAGTTTGGATACCTTGTCATGGTCAAATGGAGTGAATAGGACAAGGATCACATAAATTACATCATAGAGGCGATCTATTTTTTTTGGGCAGAGTATACTGTCATTCGCTACACAACAACATTGTCATGTTGTTGCAACAAGAGACAACACACCTTGCAAAATAAAAAAGATTTGCGAATATGGTCGTCGGTGTCTACAAGATGATAAAACGCTATGATACCACTATTTGGTGAAATGTCTCAACCCCTATGCAATGATAAAGTGTGAATGACCTCCAAAGGTACCCTTCTTTAACCTCTACACACCCAAAATGCTCTTTCTATGAGCTTGTGGAGAGAACTCCAGTGTTTTTGGACCTCTATAAGACACCAATATCTTGCCAAAAAAACAAATGTCACTCCAAATGGATGTTTACACAAAGGAAAACAATGTCCACAAGGTGGGCTAGTTGAATGCTCACAATTTCTAGTCAAACAACGGCCTCACTTCACTCCAGCAAGCTTTTCTCAGAGAATATATTGAGCACGAATCTCAAAATTGGCTTAACTATAGAGCACTCTAAGCGCTACCCAATGCCACCAAAATGATATCAAATGGAAAAAAAGAAAAGGAGAATGAGCCCTTACAACTCAAAGTAAAGCAGCTCAAAAAAAGCCTACACACAAAGAGAGATATCAATCACCCAACTTCACTAAAATCAAGGTTTCTCCCAAAATACTCAGAGAATGCTCTAGCGAATTGATGACAGTAAAATAAACTCCACTAAATATCCAGTGAGACAAGAAGTTAAATCAAATTAATACATAAGAAGGGAGAACCAATGCTAAAAAATCAAGGGTAGAGAGTTGCAACATTGCCTATACACACACATAGATATGCCTACTCAAAGGAAACAAAGAAGCAAGAAAGTGGCTTGCTC
>CM035406.1:166100980-166138480 GCA_020310875.1 Ceratopteris richardii
ACACACACTTCTCTGGGTTCAGACACACTCGATATTCTCTACACTTGTTGAAGATTTGTCTGAGCTCAGGGATGTGGTATCTTCTTACTTGGGAATGAGCGCATAAATCATCCACATATACTTCTAAGTTCTTCCGCAAGAACTCTTTGAAGACATGACACATGAGCCTTTGGAATGTTGCAGGTGCATTGGTGAGACCAAATGGCATCACACGAAATGCAAAGATTCCCCATTCCATGGCAAAAGCTGTTTTGTGTTGATCTTCAGGGGCAATGGCTACTTGGTTGTAGCCTGAAAATCCATCAAGAAAGCTATAAACTTCCTTTCCTGCAACACGCTCCAATAAATGTTCAGTGATTGGGAGCGGATAGCTATCTCTGATCGTAGCAGCATTAACTTCTTTGAGGTTAATACACACCCGTAATTTTCCATTCTTTTTGGGCACCACTACAATGGGGGACACCCATTCAGTATGCTCAATCTCATAGATAAATCCAGCTTCAATCAACCTATCAATCTCTTCTTTTATTTTAGCTGCATAATTGTCATTATATGTGTAGGGCTTTTGTTTGGTTGGTTTGGCATCAACAGTCATGGGGATAGTATGAGAGAAAATTTTTGGATCTACTCCCTTCAGATCTCTATAGTGCCATGCAAACACATCCCTATATTCCCTTAGTAGAGCTACAAGCTCTTCTTCTTCTTTTGCACTTAGGTCATCTCCTATGTATGTACATCGCTCTTCGTTCCCTTCAATGGTTACAACAAATTTTTTGATCTTTTCTTTATTATCATATGATTCTCCTATGATGGCCTCTCTTAGGCATTCGTACCAAAATTTTTCGGTCTTCAACTTCATATTTCTTAAAATTTCTGGTACGTCAAACAATGATTCCTCCTCTTCCTGTTTCTCTACTTTTCTTTTCTTTTTCTTTTGACCTCCTTCACTTCCTTCCTTTGAATTTACAGTTTTTAATACTTGTGAGAGGTTCTTCTTCTTTTTGGGTCAACACTCCTATGTCTTCTAAATAGTGCTCCTCTGAGTCAAAGTAAGTATCCATCACAATGGATTCTAGATCGTCGTCATTCTCTTCTTCTTCTATGACCTCACTAGGATCACATTCTTCCAACAAGGGCTGACACATGAACACTGAAATATCATAACCCTCTTCATCACAATGAGGTGTCCATTGTTCTTCATTGACTGCAATGTCCATGGTAGCTAAGATTTCTGCCCAACCATGAGGCTCAAATTCCTCATCTGGAAATATCATCTGTGTATAGGCTGGGTCTTTAACTGGTCTATCTCCTGGGGGAGTTCCTTCTTCTCTCGCTTTTAGGCGCTTTTCCTCTTCCTCTGCGACCTTGCACATCCACAAGTGAGTATCTTCATGCAGCCAGGATGGATCGGGTGAATTCCCAGAATGCACAGAGATAGAATCTTCTTTCGCTTTGTGGATAGGATTCCACTGTAGGGGTGGTACATCTCTGAAGGTGTAATCCTTCAAATTGACCTTGGTGGTGACCCCTAAGTGCTGTAAGTACAAGGAGTTGGTTCCCCAATCCTGTACTATTTGCAATTGTCGTAGGAAGGGTCTTCCTAGGATCATCTCGTAGACATTATTTTTTTCAAAGTCACATATAGCAAACGTGTGTTCAAACTCTACATCACAAGTGGTTAGAGTTATCCCTTCGAGAAATCCTAGAGGTCTTTCAAAATGACCATCAGCCATTTGAAGCTTCATTCTAGTTGGTCTTAATGTAGGTTTGCCCCATCGCTTCCACAAGGAGGTGGTCACAATAGCAACACCAGCACCTGAATCTACGATTGCTTTGGTTGTATAACCTTGATAAGTGATTGGAAGATAAGTATTACCTTCTTCACCTTCACTCATGTCTCCTATTTTATCAAGAGGTATTTCTGGAACTTTTTGCTTAGAGCCCACTTTTGGCATATTGGAATCAAGTTCTGGAACCTGATCCTTCACATGATTCCATAGCTTAGGTTTTGCTTTGAGTAGCTCTTCCACAGTGAGATGACACTGAACCTTAGTGTTCTTCACGACATCAATGTTTCTTGGAACTACTGAGTCCTCATTTCTTACCAATATTGTGGGAGCTCTGATCTGGAGAGATTCAGATTCCCATGGGCTTGTGAATTGTGGCAACTCTTGTAAAGAATTAGATTCAAAATCTAATCTCTCATCCTCTTGTTGCTCTGTTTGATCTCCATAGATAGGCGGAATGTCTTGGAGAAATTGATCATGAAGATCATCAATCTCAGGAATAGGAGGGGGATTACCCTTCTCCTTGGCCCATTTCTCCTCTTGTATTTTCCGCGAGAACTCTTGAGAGTACTGTTGCATTGAAAGAGGTGCCCCCTCATCCACGGAATCAGGAACATAAGCTTTCCTTGGTGGTGAGCTTTCCCTTTCAACAACCGATTGAGCCTGTGGAGGTAAAGCAACCTGGGGTCTGTTTACCAATTGCTCTAATCTTTCTAATAAGCCCTGGAAATGCAAATCTGGCTTGACAGAGTTTGTCTGATTGAACTTTTGACTAGTCTCAAGCATAGCTTGAGCTACTTCTACCATTTTCATTAATATTTTTGTTCGTTCAATCTCTAAGTCTGCTCTCGGGTAACTCTTGTCCAGGTTTGCAACTGTTGGCCCTTCTTGAAGACGAGCCTGATAGGCCTTGAACATCATGTCCAAGCCTTCAGACCCTGGTTGCGGTCTATTTACAATGGGCGGTGGGGTGGAATGAGGCGGTGTGGATGGAGATTCGGCATGAGAGGGGCTTTGAGATGCAATGTCTTCTATTTTTGTTTTGGTATCCCTTAGGCTTTCTTCTAGTTCAGATATCTTTTTGTTCCACTTACGATTAGCCTTCTCTCTGGTATCCTTCCATGTTCTTGGTTTCCTCTTACTAGGCTCTCCTGACTCACTTGACTCTGATTGCTCAGATGGTTTTGCTTGTTGTGCAGCCTGTGCCCTAGTAACTGTATGTACAGGAGCCACATTACTGCTACTGAATCTGCCACTAAGCCTACCACATTGATGGGTGTAACCTTGGGTACACTAGAGGGGTTTCTGGGACACTCTCTCGGAAGATGTTCCTTGCCACATTTAGGACAAAAGCCTTGTATGGTGATGTTTTGTCCTTGTTCCAGAGTTGGTTGGTGGGGACATTCACGAATGAAATGGTCGCCCTGACATCTAAAGCATGGTCCTCTAGGGGCTTGTGGTCTCACTTGTCTCGCTTGGGGCCTAGGATTAGGATTCGTGTACATAACATTGGAGTATTCTGACTCCCAATTTTGCTCCATTGGTGGTGTCTCATATTGATATGGAGAAGTCTCACTTTGCTCAGGTGACTCTATGTAATAAGCTTGTGAACTATCTTCATGGAAGTAGTCTGAACTATGAGCATGAGAGTCATTTTCTGGTATCAATGGGGTTAGTGGTACCAATGCTCTATTAGGGTTCTCCTCCGCCATCGTATACTTAACTGGGATCACATTGGCAGGAGCTGGTGGTTGGTTTCCCAGGACTGGATGTGGCCTATTTGGGGCTTGATATCGCTGTTGGTATTGAGGTTGATATTGTTGTTGTGGCCTATAATATGGCTGTTGGTATTGGTTCTGATACCTACCCTGCTGATAAGGTTGCTGATAATTTTGTCTAACAGCCTGCCTGTTATAGGGACAATCTTGAGCCGTATGGTTCGTGTATTTTCTCTCAATAGTGCAATATAGAGCATTAGGGTTTCCTTGGGGCTGAGCCATCATTGGGCAAACATTAGCCATGTGGTCTCCTCCGCATGTATAAGATCGCTTCAATGGGGTGACCCTTGGCATTGATCTATTTTGTACTCCTAGCTTTTTGGCAACCTGCTCAGCTATCTCGTCTATCTCAGTGGAGGTCCTACAGGTATGACTAGTAGAACTGTCAGAGTCCTTATAGAGTTGGGACAGTCCTAACTCCTCTCCCAAGATGTCTTCTATGTCAATGCACATGCGCACACACTCTTCTATGGATCTAGGCTCTTTCAAGTACACATAAGACCTTAACTTTATGCTCAGTAAGCCATCTAAAAACAAAGCCACTTGTTTGGCTGGTGTGGGCAATTCAAGAGCAGGGCATCTTTCCAAGTACTACCTAAACCTTCTTCCTGCAAGTCGCACCGTTTCTTGGGGTGTCTGCTTAAAGCTGTGGATCAAGGATGATGTGTTATGCCTGATACCACTCTTGGAAACCAAGAGTGGCTAAAACCAAGTTTTAGCTTGGTTTCGACTATTCAGGGGCTGAAACCAAGCTAAGGCAATGCCCTTTAGAGTCAAACCAAATGCCTCAAACTGTGTGAACAAGTCCTCAACCTGTTCAGCTCTTAACACTTGTTTGAACTCGGCCACATGATCATAAGGATCTCCTGACCCATCAAAATAGTTCTTCATTGTCTTAACCACTTGAGAGGGTCTAAGGTTTCTTGAGTGCTCTCGTGGTCTAGGCAATGGGAAATCATGTTCGTCTCTTTGATGCCTATGTACGCGATGTCTCTCTCTTTCAGGTCTTTCATTTTCAATTCCTGATCGGTCTCTACCCACTGTGTGTGCAAAGCTTACCTCAGGTCTCTCTCCAGTTTTTCCCCTCTGGGTTTCATGAGCCTTGGATGATCTTGCTCCTTGGAGGCCTTGGGAAACATTAGATCTTGATGGAGGGAAAATTGCTTCACCCTGCCAAGTGTATGCATGCCTATCCTGCTCTGTCACCAAGAACATTTTCTCAGATGTGTGGTCTAGATAGACAACTTTCCCTGGTGTCTTCGGATCCTTAAACTCATAGATGGTGACTATAGGGCTCGGTTGATCTGGCTTGAATCTCCAAAAGGCTTCCTCCGTTTCTCTATTCAAGAATAGCTCTATGCTTTTGTTATCTTGGGAAACCCATTCTGGAGTGATCACTCTAGTCAAGACTGACTTACCTCTAGGGGTCTTGGGTTCTCGTCCTAGGTCTGCTTGCTCTAGGTCTCCTATCTCATTCTCAAGAATGATGTTTCCAAACTCATCTGTCCTATCTGGTAGGTTGGTAACCACATACATGGTTCCTTCCTTATCAATGTATGTGCCCTCTTCGAACTTGACCACTGGGTGTTCAAGTCCGAAGGGTTGGTTAGGATTTTTGAGCTGGACCACTGATCGTCTCAGACCGTCCTCATAGATGCGAGCACCTAACTGGTTGGTCCTGATATACTCTAATTGGGTCTTATAGGGACCTTCTGGTGTTTGTAAATAAGCAGTTCTTGAGGTACGTGTGGGTCTTTCCATGCTAAAAGACATTTCTGAATCACTTGTGTCGGAACTTAGTGTGTAAGGATACCCACTTAGTTGTTGTGCCCAAGACTTAGCTGTATGATTGACACTAGCCTCAGATGATCTAATGCTTTGCCTATCCTTGCCTAAGTGTCTGCCAGATCTCAGGTTCATAAGCTTTGTCTACAAGTTCAAAATTTCCCCTTGTATTGCTCAAAATCCTTTGGAACTCCTTGGTTTTCTAGTTTCCCTGAGGGTCAACTTCAAAATACCCTATCTAATAATTCATGTATTATATTTACTGTAACCAGTGGAAGTTCTGGTTGTACTCCCCACGAGCTTTCCAACAAAACCAAAATCACAGCAAAAGGATTTCGTATGAGAAAGTTATGCCAGTTTAGGGTTTTGGGGGTTAAAACAGGGAAACAGGATCTTTCTGGGAACTCAGGACAGGCGATACGATACCAGATTTCCACGATACGATACCTTCGTTCTACACGATACCACTACAGACGATACCACCTAGACGATACGATACCACTGGGATGACTACGATCGCGATACCAACTTCCACGATACGATACCTGTTTGCAAGCGATACGATACCACTCAGTAGACAATACGATACCTTCTAGGCAATACGATACCACTCAGTAGTCGATACGATACCTTCTAAGCGATAGGATACCACTCAGTAGACGATACGATACTTTCTACGTGATACGATACCACTTGACCTGACGCGATACGATACCGCTCGATCGACGATACGATACCAGGTGGACCACGATACGATACCACCGTGGTGACCGTGATCGCGATACCCGCACTTGACGATACGATACCAGAATGGTATCGCGATACCTCAAGTGGGCCTGCATGATAGGATAACTCAACAAGTATCGCGATACACGGGAGTTCTGGTATCACGATACCAAAACTCAACCGGACATGATACTTGGAGATTTTCACACCCAAATTCAA
The DNA here is from genome assembly GCA_020310875.1 of Ceratopteris richardii. Taxonomy (NCBI): domain Eukaryota; kingdom Viridiplantae; phylum Streptophyta; class Polypodiopsida; order Polypodiales; family Pteridaceae; genus Ceratopteris; species Ceratopteris richardii. Next base: position 166,107,276 of record CM035406.1, read on the forward strand.
AAATTTTTGCAAATATGAGTACCTTGTGTCCTCCTTGTCACTCCTATCAGCCTATAGATGCAAAATCACACTCCAATCTCACGATACCGCCGTCGCGATACCAAATGCAGGTCGCTTCAACCCGCACGATACTGAATCAAATTTCTGGAGTTTTGAGAGGTTTTCAAGAATGTTTCTTCAGCGTTTCAGCTCTGAACACCCTCTGTGCTTGTTCCTCACAGTCGCAAGTGAAAAATGAGGTGAAGATACAGTCAAAAATGGAAAAAATCAGAGAATATGAAGAGGGGAGAAGATGGTGATGATGATGAAGATGAAGAAGGAGAAAAACTCAGAAACTGAACTGAAAATGGTGATTTTTTTACCTTCCAACGTCGCTACTCTACGTCTTACCATCACACGCTTGTCCTCCAAGCTCTCTCCCTGGCAACGGCGCCAAATTTGGTGTCACTCTAGCACAATGGCAAGTACCAACGTGAGGAGCTTCACCTCATAAATGTCAATCCGCGGAGACGTGAGGACTAGTATGAAGACTATGAGCAAGTGATGGCACAAGTGCGTGAGTGAAAGCACACAAGCATGCACACACATATACACACACGCGCACAAAGTAAGAGCAAGGAGTGGAACAATAGAAGGACTTCAATTGCAAAAGAGTTCTCTTACAAAGGTCAAATCTACAACAAGCTAACCCCCAAAAATGAGCTCTCCAGCCCTTTTTATAGTTTTTTGAGTGGTTTTGGCCCTGTCCAAACCTAGTGTCCGGCCTAGTTAAAAAATAGGTTCCAGGGCTTATTTGGGGGCTCAAACGGAGTCTAAAAATTATGAAAATTGGTATGATGGTAGTTCTAATACTCCTCAAGCTCGAGGACTCCTCGGCTTGAACAAAATGGAGTTACAAAAATGGAAAATGGTATTTACAATGGTTTTTAGTGATGAAAATCACTTTTTTTATAGGGATTTCTTCTGAAAATTTGACACGTGCTTCTTGGAGCTCCCTACTTGCTCCTTCTTCTTGTGTGTCCACTTCCTTTGTCCTTGACCTTGAGCTTCAACACTATCCAATGAAGACACATTTTTTTGCTTTTGGATCAAGCTTCGTCCTCAGCTCATCTAGAACATGTACATATGCAATACAGCCAAAAACTTTCAGATGTGATAAGTTTGGCTTTTTACTTGTAAACTTCTCTTCAAGTGTAACTTGATGTACAACAGCAGTCGGAGTTCTGTTCATAATGTATGTAGCCGTATGCACAACTTCTGCCCAATAAAATTGAGGCATATTCTTCTCAGCCATCAAAGCTCTTGCTATTTCTGCAATATGTCTATTTTTGCATTCAATGACACCATTCTGTTGTGGTGTGTACTTGCATGAAAACTAACATCAAATTCCATGAATTTTAAGAAAGTTGCTAAACTCAATTGACATGTATTCACCTCCTCCATCAGACATTAATGTCTGAATATACTTCCTTGTCTGCTTTTCCACCATAGCTTTAAAATTATGGAAGTGAGTGAACACCTCACTCTTCTCTTTCATCAAATATACCCACACTTATTGTGTATCGTCATCAATGAAAGTAACATAAAATCTACAACCGCCCATAGATGTGGTCTTTGCAGGATCCCAAACATCTGTATGTACTATTTCTAGCACATTCTCACTAACAAGCCATGCGAAAATGATGATCTTGAATATTTACCAAATTGACATGTTGCACATACCTTTTGCATCTCTACAACCTTGAAATTTGGTAATCCATGGACAATCTCCTTTGACTGCATCAATTCAGCCTTCGCAAGTTTGCATGTCCAATCTGTTTGTGCCACATCTCTATATCTACAATAACTCCTGCACCTTTTGCAAACATGGTTGCATTCCTTTCAGGAATTTTCACATTCAAAGTGAACACCATACCCACTTTGTTTCCTTTGGCAATCAATCGTCCACTCTGTTTGTACTCTTCTACATATAACCCATTAGCATTGAACCTGACTTGTAATCCCTAATCAACCATTTGTCAAACAGAAACCAGATTCTTTGTTATATTTGGAACATGTAGCACATTTGCAAGGTATTTTACCTTCACATCCTCCATAGACAGTGCTATATTTCATGTATGCTTGATAGGGTGTGATGTGTCATCATCTGTTTCAACATATCCAAGAACTGGAAATTTTTGCAAACTACTAAACCATTTTGCATGACTGGTCATGTGATTTGAAGCACCTGAATCAACATACTAGACATTACCATTTGATTTTGAAGCATCAATAGACATCGTATTCATCATATGGTGTTGGACCATGAACAACTTCTCAGAATCATCTACACTCGTGGATGCATAATTGTTTTGCTACCTTCTGTTATTTTCATTCTTCAACCTATAATCACATTCAAAGTGTCTAGGTTTACCACAATTCCAACATCCTTTACTGTCATTACCTGAATCATTTCTTTGGAAATTTCTAGGTCGAGATGATTTCTAAATGCTAATTTTGTAGCAATCTAAGGTCGTTTGTGAATCACACTTTCTCCACGCCTTCTCACATACTCTTCACCATCAGCCTTCTCCACGAGCTCTCTATAGCCACACTCGCTTTGATACCATGTCACAAGGAAGGAGATAAGGAAGAGAGCTCACACACTCACTCTCACAATCAAAGAGAATCACACACTCAGATTGAGGCAAAGAAAAATGATCTTTTTCTTCTTCTTCTATTACATAAAAGGAACGTACAAGAATGACCCAAATAACAAGAATACAACAAGTGCAATATATAAAGACCAACCTAATGTCTATGAATGAGTGAGCTGGCAAGAAACAAATGTGCCATCACTCTCAGTGGATAAATCTAATAAAGCTGAATGAATTGTCTCTGACATATACTAGTGTGACCACTATACATGTCAAAGAAATGAAAAAGTGATACATGTCATACTGGATCATCACATGTTGAGCTTGATATCTCAACACACTAAAGTAGCAAAAGATGCACTTAACCGCCTACCAATACTTGACACCTAGGCAATGCATAAACATGCTCATCTATGAGACAACAAACTGAATATCTGGCCAAGTAATGCATTAGTAAATCAAGCATCCAACAGGCTGTTGATAGAGAATAGCATCAAATGCATCTCCAACATCATGAAGACTCAATCATAAACCTATCTCCATAGGAGTGGCAATAGGTTTGTAGTCTTCAAGGCAAAAATGTTGCAATAGTGTGTCAATATACTTTGTTTGACACAAAGCTATTCCACCATCAACTTGCATGAATTGAATGCCCAAATAACGATACAAATGCCCCAAATGTGGCATCTCAAACGAGGCATGCAAATCAGCCTTAAAATCAGCAATATGCTTCTCATGAGGATGAGTGAGCAACATGTCATCAACATAGACAACAATGATCATAAGCACATCATTTGCATGCTTAGCATATAATATTCTCTTATTCCGACTATTCTGAAAACCATGTGCAATCTGAAAGAACTTGGAGAAGCTTGTAGAAGGTAAAAAAATGTGTTTCGAAGTGACGAAGTTTGGTCTAACCAACCAGCACAAGACCAGCCCTTGAGCTTATGGAGACTCAAATAGACCTTATAGGCATGCCATAAGTGCAAAGACACACACTATGTACTTTGGAGCATCAAGGAGAATGAGTCGATACAAAACAGATAGGTTCATGGGTCTACTAGCTCAAAAAACTTACTATCTATGGAAGAGACAATGAACTTCAAATGCCCATAGCGACCAGCGTGATTACAATTAGAAAAGATCCTTCCATGGGAGTCATACACATAGGGTTGAGTGTATAGAATGCACAAAATTATAAGGAATAAGCAAAATATGCTATAGGAATGAATGAGACATTCACCAGTGGTACTTCCTATTTTTCAGGAATATGCAGAGATTGACCCTGAGACAGAAAAACTCAAAATTTTCCCAATCTACTGAACCAAATGCTATGAACATTTATAAGCATAAGATAGACACTAATATCATTCCAATGAGCTATCTCTCACTCAATTTGAAGCTCTAGAGAGAGAGTAGCAGCCTCTACAAGATTACTATTGGTGAAGACGATGATGCAGAGAATTGAAGGAGCAAGACAATGATGGTCACAAGTGTATGTATATTGCTTCCATGTAATGAACAAGTGATTTCATATCTTTATATAGACTCTAGGAGTGTTCCATGACTTCTAAAGGTGAAATTTGAATTCAAATGAAGGTGGGAATGGTTGTTGGAGGGAATCAATTCACTTCCCTACAATCTAGGAAAAGTGAAGATCTAGTTTGATCTACTTTTAGGTGATTTGATTTGCTTGATTGAATGCAACTTCCACCACCACAAATTCATGGGATTTGGGCTCTATATTTCTACCTTTAAATGTGTAAAGTTCAAGGCTTTTACAACGGTAAATGAACCATCAAAAATCTCTCAAAAAAATACAATAAATGAGCATAAGAAAAAGAACTCTCCAACGGATACTCTTTCGATGCGATAGCCTTTGATGTAGATCAAATCCACCTCAAGCATAGTGTAAGCTTGATGTTCCAACAGCTCCCCCTCAAGCTAAAGTATGCTTGAGTCTTCATTCTCTGATAGGTTAAATACCTGCGATAGCTTTGAATCTACAAAGCTTTATTCCATCAAGCGCCTTCGTCATCATATAATATACTTGCTTTTCAGTAGGAACAAAAGAAATGTCAATCGCCTTTGCCATGAGCTTCTCCCTGATGAAGTGGTAATGGACTTCTATGTGCTTGGTTCTCGCATGGAAAATAGGATTTGCCGCCAGATGCATGGAACTTGCATTATCTCCAAATATGTGAGATTTGGAACTCACAAGTCCCAAATCTATATACAATGCTTTTAACCATATTGCCTCGTTGCTATGGTCAAGCCTCTGCACTCTGCTTCAGTTGAGGATAAAGCAACTATTGGTTGCTTCTTGGAACTCCATGACACTAGCTTTGAACGTGCAAATGCTAAGTAACCAGATGTAATTTTTCTATCATCCTTAGCTCCTACCCAATCTCCATCTGAGTAGATTTTGATATCCAAATCTGAAGAGTAAGAATAGAATATACCTTCGTTGATTATACCTTTGAGATACTTAAGTACTCTCTTAGCTGCATCCATGTGTGGTCTTCTCGGTGAGTGTATGAACTGACTAAGCACTCCCACACTATATGAGATTTTTGCCATTGTATGAGTATCATATATCAAGCTACCTACCAAGCTTTGATACTCTTTAATGTCTTCAATTTTCTCACCTTCATAAACACTTAGTTTATGATTCATCTCCAAAGGTGTACCTGCAAGTTTAGTGTTCTCCATTTTGAACTTGAGAAGAAGATCCTGAATGTATCTTCTTTGAGTCAAATACATTCCTTCATTAGTATATATCACCTGCATACCTAGGAAATATGTGAGCTCACCTAGGTCACTGATTTTGAACTCCTCTTGCATGTGTCTCTTGATCCTTTGAATGCCATTTAGATCATCACTTATCACAATAATATCATCTACATATACACATAGATAGATAACCTCATTGTGATCCCTTTTGATGAATAGAGAAGGATCTCAGTTGCTAGCTTTGAACCCTTGATCTTGAAGATATGTAACCAATCTATAATTCCAAGTTCTAGGAGCTTGTTTCAATCCATACAATGCTTTCTTAAGTTTGCAAACATAAGATGGATGATTAGGGTTTTCAAAACCTGGTGGTTGTGACATGTATACCTCTTCACTTATCCAACCATTTAAGAATGCATTTTTCACATAAAGTTGGAGGAGTCTCTAATTCCTTGCAGCAGCTACACTTATCAATGTCTTGATTGTAGTCATCTTTGCAACTGGTGAGAATGTTTCCTCATAGTCTATACCATGAGATTGTGAGCATCCTTTGGCAACTAATCTTGCCTTGTACCTACAAATTGATCCATCTGAGTTTCTTTTAACTTTATATACCCATCTGCAACCAATTACCTTTTGATTCGGCGACATTGGAACCAAATCCCAAGTCTCCATTTCCTTCAATGCATCTATCTCTTCTTTCATGTCCTTTTCCCAATTAGGGTTTCCCTTTGCCTCTTCATAGGTTGAGGGTTCCTCTGAAATAGAGTCTTTTGCCAAGTATATTTAATGTTTCGTAACAAATGTGGAATCATATCCATACCTTTCTAGTTGTTTCTTCTCTCTTGTTGATCTTCTAGGTGCTTGTTTGGAGCATTCTCCAACCTCTTGCATCTTTGCTTTGCCTCTTGACTTCCATAACCTTTAATCCTTTTCTCTTTCATCTTGGTCATCGTCTGTATCACTTCTTGGATCCTGGACCTGTGTATCATGCTTGCTTCCTAATTCATGAGAGTCAAAATCAAGATCATATGGTAGTGTTACCTTTTGTTTGTCTTCATCATACCAAGACCTGTGTTCTTCAAACACAACATCTCTACTTGTAGTGAATTGCTTGGTTGAAGGATTAAAGAACCTGTAACCCATCTGAGTTGAATCATATCCAATAAACACTGCCTTTGTTGCCCTTTCATCTAGCTTACCTCTTGTTTGTGATGGTACATGAACATAAGCTAAACAACCAAAAACCTTGCAATGTCCAAGACTAGGTTTTCTTCCATGCCATGCTTCATAAGGAGTCATACCTTGAAGTGATTTGGATGGTAGTCTATTGACAAGGTACACAACAGTTGAAATAGCTTCTGCCCATAGATAATGTGGCAACTTCTTCTCTTCAAGCATTGTTCGGGCTGATTCAACCAATGTCTTGTTTCTCCTCTCTGCAATTCCATTTAGTTGAGGAGACTACCTAGTGGTCACTTCCCTTTTGATACCTTTGTCCTACAAGAACTCATCAAACTCTTTGGAGAAGTATTCTCCCCCTCCATCAGATCTGAGCTTCTTTAGTGATCTACCTGTATGATTCTCCACATGTGAAAGATACTTCTTGAAGCAATCAAAACTTCATTCTTACTCTTGATAAAGTATAGAATAGTCCATCTACTATGGTCGTCAATAAATGAGACATAATACCTTGATCCTGCCAATGAAGGTTCTTGACTTGGTCCCCATACGTCTGTATGTACTAAGTCCAATAAGTTGTTGTGGATGTAGCCTTTGTGGTTGAATGGTTGTCTTTGTGCCTTCCCAATCTGACATGCATCACACCTGTTGATCATGTGTTGCTTTGATATGTTCGGTAGTCCTAGAACACTTTGATGACTGCATATATCCTTCAAGGTTCTTTCATTCACATGAGCAAGTCTCTTATGCCACACTTCAAGCTCACTTAGGGTTTGAGACCCAATGTTGAATAGAGCTATGTTCCTGGTTTCTCCTACTTCAAAAGTAAAGAGCCTACCATGCTTCTCACCTCGGGCTATCTTTTTGAAGCCTTGACATGGATCTTCCACTAAAGCTCCATGTTGGGTGAACCTAACTTGCAAGCCTTTTTTAACTATTTGGCCTACACTTATTAGGTTTTTAGTGATAGTGGGTACATAGAGAACCTTACTTAGAATGTTTGTCCTACCATTGGAAGCTTTGACATTACCAATCTTCTCCACATTGTGCTTCATGTCATCCCCTATTTGCACTTCATGTCTATGCTTTGGACTTTACAAATCAGATAGAAAAGCAATGTTGCCTGCAACATGATTCGAACATTCTGAATCTATGTAGAACAAATGATCATCTTCTTTACCTTCTTTGTGGCTTAGATTCATAAGAAGCAATGAGTCTTCATGTGGTTGATCTTCTCAATAATTGTTGTAGTCCCTTCTATTATAGCTTCTATTGTTATTGTTGAAGTTGTGTCCACCTCTGCCTCTATTGCTACCATATCCACCTCTTCCACTTCCTTTCTTGGTTTTCCCATTGAACCAACAATTCTGAGTGGTCTGGTTGGTCGTATCGCATATGGCACAAGGTTGAACATTCTCACCTTTGGTTTTGTCTTGCTTTGGTCCTTTCTTCTTCCCTTTCCACTTGCTCTTGCTTGTAAAGTTGGCTTGAGAAGTCTCTTCTTCATCTTCTTGCCTTTCTGCTTCTTATCCTTCTTATCTGCATATAGAGCATTAGTTGAATTACCATGATAAGAGTTACCTTCCTTTATGCTATTGTTGGCTTCTTGATTGAAGAGTTGCCAAGAAAGATGTTGAAGTCTGGAGTTTGCACATCCATGATGAGATCAAAGCTGTCATGAAGGATTACCATTGCTTATCACTTTGAATGCCATTGAGAATTTGCCTCATGATGACCTCTTCTTCAATCAACTCTCCAATGGATGCTAACTAATCCGCATCATCCTTAACCTTGGTAACAAACTCTGTGATGGTTTGTTTAGGTGTCTTCTTCATTTGGTTGAACTCGTTCCAAAGATGATTCTTTCTTGCTTTGGTACTAGCAAAAAAGAAAGTCTCGAGGGCATCCCAAGTCTCTTGAGATGTCATGCATCCTCTAATATGTGGTAATAGAAAGTAAAAGATAGAGTTTAGTATGTGCGACCTTGCTTGAGCATCGCTTGTGCACCAAAGTGTGAGCTTATCTGACTCCTGTTGTGTAGGTCCTCCTTGGGATCTTGGAATAGGCATAGCTTCATCACCTGCTACAATTCCATCAAGATTTCTACCATCCAAATAGGCCTCCATCCTGATTTACCAAGCCGTGTAGTTGTGTCAATCAAGCTTCTCGATCATTGAGGGAAAGCTGTCACCCATCTTGATTTAGCTCTGATACCACTGAAAGAACTCAAATAGACCTTATAGGCATGAGATAAGTGCAAAGAAACACACTATGTACTTTGGAGCATCAAGGAGAATGAGTCGATACAAAACAAATAGGTTCGCTGGTCGACTAGCTCAAAAAACTTACTATCTATGGAAGAGACAATGAACTTCAAATGCTCATAGCAACCAGAGTGATTACAATTAGAATAAATCCTTTCATGGGAGTGATACACATAGGGTTGAGTTTATAGAATGCACAAAAGTATAAGGAATAAGCAAAATATGTTATAGGAATGAATGAGACATTCACCGGTGGTACTTCCTATTTTTCACGAATACAGAGAGATTGACCCCGAGATAGAAAAACTCAAATTTCCTCCCAATATAATGAAAAAAATGCTATGAAAATCTATAGGCATAAACTAGACACTAATACCGTTCCAATGAGCCATCGTTCACTCAATTTGGAGCTCTAGAGAGAGAGCAGCAACTCTGAAAGATTACTATTGGTGAAGAAGATGATAAAGAGAATTGAAGGAGCAAGACAATGATGGTCACAAGTGTATGTATATTGCTTCCATGTAATGTAAAAGTGAGTTCAAATCTATATATAGATTCTTGGAGTGTTCCACGTTTTCTACAAGTGAAATTTGAATTCAAATGAAGGTGGGAATGGTTGTTGGAGGGAATCAATTCACTTCCCTACAATCTAGGAAAAGTGAAGATCTAGTTTGATCTACTTTTAGGTGATTTGATTTGCTTGATTGAATGCAACTTCAACCACCACAAATTCATGGGATTTGGGCTCTATATTTTTACCTATACATATGTAAAGCTCAAGGCTTTTACAACGGTAAATGAACCATACAAAATCTCTCAGAAAAATACAATAAATGAGCATAATAAAAAGAACTCTCCAATCGATATTCTTTCCATGCGATTGCCTTTGAGTAGATAAAATCCAACTCAAGCATAGTGTAAGCTTGATGTTCCAATAGCTCCCCCTCAAGCTAAAGTATGCTTGAGTCTTCATTCTCTGATAGGTTGAATACCTGCCATAGCTTTGAATCTACAAAGCTTTATTCCATCAAGTGCCTTCGTCATCATATCTGCTACTTGCTTTTCAATAGGAACAAAAGAAATGTCAATCTCCTTTGCCATGAGCTTCTCCCTGATGAAGGGGTAATGGACTTCTATGTGCTTGGTTCTCGCATGCAAAATAGGATTTGCCGCTAGATGCATGGAACTTACATTATCTCCAAATATGTGAGGTTTGGAACTCACAAGTCCCAAATGTGTATACAATGCTTTTAACCATATTGCCTCTTGAGTTGCTATGGTCAAGCCTCTGTACTCTGCTTCAGTTGAGGATAAAGCAACTGTTGGTTGCTTCTTGGAACTCCATGACACTAACTTTGAACCTGAAAATGATAAGTAAACAGATGTACTTTTTCTATCATTCTTAGCTCCTGCCAAATCTGCATCTGAGTAGATTTTGATATCCAAATCTGAAGAGTAAGGATAGAATATACCTTCGTTGATTGTACCTATGAGATACTTAAGTACTCTCTTAGCTGCATCCATGTGTGGTCTTCTCGGTGAGTGCATGAACTGACTAAGCACTCCCACACTATATGAGATGTGTGCCCTTGTATGAGTAGCATATATCAAGCTACCTACCAAGCTTTGATACTCTTTAATGTCTTCAATTTTCTCACCTTCATAAACACTTAGTTTATGATTCATCTCCAAAGGTGTACCTGCAGGTTTAGTATTCTCCATGTTGAACTTGAGAAGAAGATCGTGAATGTATCTTCTTTGAGTCAAATACATTCCTTCATCTCTATATATCACCTGCATACCTAGGAAATATGTGAGCTCACCTAGGCCACTGATTTTGAACTCCTCTTGCATGTGTCTCTTGATCCTTTGAATGCCATTTAGATCATCACTTGTCACAATAATATCATCTACATATACACATAGATAGATAACCTCATTGTGATCCCTTTTGATAAATAGAGAAGGATCTCAGCTGCTAGCTTTGAACCCTTGATCTTGAAGATATGTAACCAACCTGTAATTCCAAGCTCTAGGAACTTGTTTCAATCCATACAATGCTTTCTTAAGTCTGCAAACATAAGATGGATGATTAGGGTTTTTAAAGCCTGGTGGTTGTGACATGTATACCTCTTCACTTATCCAACCATTTAAGGATGCATTTTTCACATCAATTTGGAGGAGTCTCCAATTCCTTGTAGCAGCTACACTTATCAATATCCTGATTGTAGTCATCTTTGCGACTGGTGAGAATGTTTCCTCATAGTCTATACATGAGTTTGTGAGCATCATTTGGCAACTAATCTTGCCTTGTACCTGCAAATTGATCCATCTGAGTTCCTTTTAACTTTATATACCCATCTGCAACCAATTACCTTTTGATTCCGCGACATTGGAACCAAATTCCAAGTGTCCATTTCCTTCAATGCATCTATCTCTTCTTTCATGGCTTTTTCCCAATTAGGGTTTCCTGTTGCCTCTTCATAGGTTGAGGGTTCCTCTGAAATAGAGTCTTTTGCCAAGTATATTGAATGCTTCGTAACAAATGTGGAATCATATCCATACCTTTTTGGTTGTTTCTTCTCTCTTGTTGATCTTCTAGGTGTTTGTTTGGAGCATTCTCCAACCTCTTGCATCTTTGCTTTGCCTCTTGACTTCCATAGCTTGTAATCCTTTTCTCTTTCATCTTGGTCATCGTTTGTATCACTTCTTGGATCTTGGACTTGTGTATCATGCTTGCTTCCTAATTGATGAGAGTCAGAATCAAGATCATATGGTAGTGTTACCTTTTGTTTGTCTTCATCATACCAAGACCTGTGTTCTTCAAACACAACATCTCTACTTGTAGTGAATTGCTTGGTTGAAGGATTGAAGAACCTGTAACCCATCTGAGTTGAATCATATCCAATAAACATTGCCTTTGTTGCCCTTTCATCTAGCTTACCTCTTATTTGTGATGGTACATGAACATAAGCTAAACAACCAAAAACCTTCAATGTCCAAGACTAGGTTTTCTTCCATGCCATGCTTCATAAGGAGTCATACCTTGAAGTGATTTGGATTGGTAGTCTACTGACAAGGTACACAATAGTTGAAATAGCTTTTGCCCATAGATAACGTGACAACTTCTTCTCTTCAAGCATTGTTCGGGCTGATCCAACCAATGTCTTGTTTCTCCTATCTGCAATTCCATTTAGTTGAGGAGACTACCTAGTAGTCACTTCCCTTTTGATACCTTTGTCCTGCAAGAACTCATCAAACTATTTGGAGAAGTATTCTCCCCCTCCATCAGATCTGAGCTTCTTTAGTGATCTACCTGTATGATTCTCCACATGTGCAAGATACTTCTTGAAGCAATCAAACACTCCATTCTTACTCTTGATAAAGTATAGAACAGTCCATCTACTATGGTCATCAATAAATGAGACATATTACCTTGATCCTGCCAATGAAGGTTCTTGACTTGGTCCCCATACATCTGTATGTACTAAGTCCAATAAGTTGTTGTGGATGTAGCCTTTGTGGTTGAATGGTTGTCTTTGGCCTTCCCAATCTGACATGCATCACACATGTTGATCATGTGTTGCTTTGATATGTTCGGCAGTCCTAGAACACTTTGATCACTGCATATATCCTTCAAGGTTCTTTCATTCACATGAGCAAGTCTCTTATGCCACACTTCAAGCTCACTTAGGATTTGAGACCCAAAGTTGAATAGAGCTATGTTCCTGGTTTCTCCTACTTCAAAAGTAAAGAGCCTACCATGCTTCTCACCTGAGGCTATCTTTTTGAAGCCTTGACATGGATCTTCCACAAAAGCTCCATGCTGGGTGAACCTAACTTGCAAGCCTTTTTCAACTATTTGGCCTACACTTATTAGGTTTTTAGTGATAGTGGGTACATAGAGAAACTTACTTAGAATGTTTGTCCTGCCATTGGAAGCTTTGACATTACCAATCTTCTCCACATTGTGCTTCGTGTCATCCCCTGTTTGCACTTCATGTCTATGCTCTGGACTTTCCAAATCAGATAGAAAAGCAATGTTGCCTGCAACATGATTCGAACATCCTGAATGTATGTAGAACAAATGATCATCTTCTTTCCCTTCTTTTTGGCTTAGATTCATAAGAAGCAATGAGTCTGCATGTGGTTGATCTTCTGAATAATTGTTGTAGTCCCTTCTATTATAGCTTATATTGTTATTTTGAAGTTGTGTTCACCTCTACCTCTATTGCTTCCATATCCACCTCTTCCACTTCCTTTCTGGGTCTTCCCATTGAACCAACAATTCTGAGTGGTGTGGTTGGTCGTATCGCATATGGCACAAGGTTGAACATTCTGACCTTTGGTTTTGTCTTGTTTTGGTCCTTTGTTATTCCCTTTCCACTTGCTCTTGCTTGTAAAGTTGGCTTGAGAAGTCTCTTCTTCATCTTCTTTCTTCTTCTTGCCTTTCTGCTTCTTATCCTTCTTATCTGCATATAGAGCACTAGTTGAATTACCATGATAAGAGTTACCTTCCTTAATGCTATTGTTGGCTTCTTGATTGAAGATTTGTCCAAGAAAGATGTTGAAGTCTGGAGTTCGCATATCCATGATGAGATCAGAAGTCGTCATGAAGGATTGCCATTGCTTATCACTTCGAATGCCGTTGAGAATTTGCCTCATGATGACCTCTTCTTCAATCAGCTCTCCAATGGATGCTAACTGATCGGCAACCTCCTTAACCTTGGTAACAAACTGTGTGATGGTTTGTTTAGGTGTCTTCTTCATTTGGTTGAACTCGTTCCAAAGATGATTCTTTCTTGCTTTGGTACTAGTAGAAAAGAAAGTCTCCAGGGCATCCCAAGTCTCTTGAGATGTCTTGCATCCTCTAATATGTGGTAATAGAAAGTCAGAGATAGAGTTTAGTATGCACGACCTTGCTTGAGCATCCCTTGCGCACCAAAGTGTGAGCTTATCTGTCTCCTCTTGTGTAGGTCCTCCTTGGGATCTTGGAATAGGCATACCTTCATCACCTACTACAATTCCATAAAGATTTCTACCTTGCAAATAGGCATCCATCCTGATTTTCCAAGCCATGTAGTTGTGTCGAGCAAGCTTCTCGATCATTGAGGGAAAGCCGTCACCCATCTTGATCTAGCTCTGATACCACTGAAAGAACTTGGAGAAGCTTGTAGAAGGTAGAAAAATGCGTTTTGAAGCGACGAAGTTTGGTCTAGCCAACCGGCACAAGACCAGCCCTTGAGCTTATGGAGACTGGAGCATCAAGTAGAATGAGTCGATACAAAATATATAGGTTCGCGAGTCGACTAGCTCAAAATTCTTACTATTTATGGAAGAGACAATGAACTTCAAATGCCCATAGTGACCAACGTGATTACACTTAGAAAAAAATCCTTTTATATACACATAGGTTTGAGTGTATAGAATGCACAAAAGTATAAGGAATAAGCAAAATATGCTATAGGAATGAATGAGACATTCATCGGTGGTATTTCCTATTTTTTAGGAATACGTAGAGATTGACCCCGAGACAAAAAAACTCTTTTTTCCTCCCAATCTACTGAACCAAATGCTATGTAAATTTATATCCATAAACTAGACACTAATACCGTTCCAATGAGCCATCTTTCCTTCAATTTGGAGCTCTGAAGAGAGAGCAGAAGCCTCTGCAAAATTACTGTGGGCAAAAAACATGATGCAGAGAATTGAAGGAGCAAGACAATGATGGTCACAAGTGTATGTATATTGCTTTCATGTAATGTACAAGTGATTTCAAGTCTTTATATAGACTCTAGGATTGTTCCACAACTTCTACAAGTGAAATTTGAATTCAAATGAAGGTGGGAATGGTTGTTGGAGGGAATCAATTCACTTCCCTACAATCTAGGAAAAGTGAAGATCTAGTTTGATCTACTTTTAGGTGATTTGGTTTGCTTGATTGAATGCAACTTCAACCACCACAAATTCGTGGTATTTGGGCTCTATATTTCTACCTTTACATGTGTAAAGCTCAAGGCTTTTACAACGGTAAATGAACCATCAAAAATCTCTCAAAAAAATACAATAAATGAGCATAAGAAAAAGAACTCTCCAAGGGATATTCTTTCGATGCGATAGCCTTTGATGTAGATCAAATCCACCTCAAGCATAGTGTAAGCTTGACGTTCCAACAGCTCCCCCTCAAGCTAAAGTATGCTTGAGTCTTCATTCTCTGATAGGTTGAATACCTGCGATAGCTTTGAATCTACAAAGCTTTATTCCATCAAGTGCCTTTGTCATCATATCTGCTACTTGCTTTTCAGTAGGAACAAAAGAAATGTTGATCTCCTTTGCCATGAGCTTCTCCCTGATGAAGGGGTAATGGACATCTATGTGCTTGGTTCTCGCATAAAAAATAGGATTTTCCACTAGATGCATGGAACTCACATTATCTCCAAATATGTGAGGTTTGGAACTCATAAGTCCCAAATCTGTATACAATGCTTTTAACCATATTGCCCCTTGAGTTGCTATGGTCAAGCCTCTGTACTCTGCTTCAGTTGAGGATAAAGAAATTGTTGGTTGCTTCTTGGAACTCCATGACACTAGCTTCGAACCTGCAAATGCTAAGTAACCAGATGTACTTTTTCTATCATCCTTAGCTCCTGCCCAATCTGCATCTGAGTAGATTTTGATATCCAAATCTAAAGAGTAAGGATAGAATATACCTTTGTTGATTGTACCTTTGAGATACTTAAGTACTCTCTTAGCTGCATCCATGTGTGGTCTTCTCGGTGAGTGCATGAACTGACTAAGCACTCCCACAATATATGAGATGTCTGCCCTTGTATGAGTAGCATATATCAAGCTACCTACCAAGCTTTGATACTCTTTAATGTCTTCAATTTTCTCACCTTCATAAACACTTAGTTTATGATTCATCTCCAAAGGTGTACTTGCAGGTTTAGTGTTCTCCATTTTGAACTTGAGAAGAAGATCCTGAATGTATCTTCTTTGAGTCAAATACATTCCTTCATCAGTATATATCACCTGCATACCTAGGAAATATGTGAGCTCACCTAGGTCACTAATTTTGAAATCCTCTTGCATGTGTTTCTTGATCCTTTGAATGCCATTTAGATCATCACCTGTCACAATAATATCATCTACATATACACATAAATAGATAACCTCATTGTGATCCCTTTCGATGAATAGAGAAGGATCTGAGCTGCTAGCTTTGAACCCTTGATCTTGAAGATATGTAACCAACCTGTAATTCCAAGCTCTAGGAGCTTGTTTCAATCCATACAATGCTTTCGTAAGTCTTCAAACATAAGATGGATGATTAGGGTTTTCAAAGCCTGGTGGTTGTGACATGTATACCTCTTCACTTATCCAACCATTTAAGAATGCATTTTTCACATCAAGTTGGAGGAGTCTCCAATTCCTTGCAGCAACTACACTTATCAATGTCTTGATTGTAGTCATCTTTGCAACTAGTGAGAATGTTTCCTCATAGTCTATACCATGAGTTTGTGAGCACCCTTTGGCAACTAATCGTGCCTTACCTGCAAATTGATCCATTTGAGTTTCTTTTAACTTTATATACCCATATGCAACCAATTACCTTTTGATTCTGCGACATTGGAACCAAATCCCAAGTGTCCATTTCCTTCAATGCATCTATCTCTTCTTTCATGGCCTTTTCCCAATTAGGGTTTCCCTTTGCCTCTTCATAGGTTGAGGGTTCCTCTAAAATAGAGTCTTTTGCCAAGTATATTGAATGCTTCGTAACAAATGTGGAATCATATCCATACCTTTCTGGTTGTTTCTTCTCTCTTGCTGATCTTCTAGGTGCTTGTTTGGAGCATTCTCCACCCTCTTGCATCTTTGCTTTGCCTCTTGACTTCCATAGCTTGTAATCCTTTTCTCTTTCATTTTGGTCATCATCTCTTTCACTTCTTGGATCCTGCACCTATGTATCATGCTTGCTTCCTAATTGATGAGATTCAGAATCAAGATCATATTGTAGTGTTACCTTTTGTTCGTCTTCATCATACCAAGACCTGTGTTCTTCAAACACAACATCTCTACTTGTAGTGAATTGCTTGGTTGAAGGATTGAAGAACCTGTTACCCATCAGAGTTGAATCATATCCAAGAAACACTGCCTTTGTTGCCCTTTCATCTAGCTTACCTCTTATTTGTGATGGTACATGAACATAAGCTAAACAACCAAAAACCTTGCAATGTCCAATACTAGGTTTTCTTCCATGCCATGCTTCATAAGGAGTCATACCTTGAAGTGATTTGGATTGGTAGTCTATTGACAAGGTACACAACAGTTGAAATAGCTTTTGCCCATAGATAATGTGGCAACTTCTTCTCTTCAAGCATTGTTCGGGCTGATCCAACCAATGTCTTGTTTCTCTTCTCTGCAATTCCATTTAGTTTAGGAGACTACCTAGTAGTCACTTCCCTTTTGATACCTTTGTCCTGCAAGAACTCATCAATCTCTTTGGAGAAGTATTCTCCCCCTCCATTTGATCTGAGCTTCTTTAGTGATCTTCCTATATGATTCTCCACATGTGCAGTAGCCTTTGTGGTTGAATGGTTGTCTTTGTGCCTTCCCAATCTGACATGCATCACACGTGTTGATCATGTGTTGCTTTGCTATGTTCGACAGTCCTAGAACACTTTGATCCTTGCATATATCCTTCAAGTTTCTTTCATTCACATGAGCAAGTTTCTTATGCCACACTTCAAGCTCACTTAGGGTTTGAGACCCAAAGTTGAATAGAGCTATGTTCTTGGTTTCTCCTACTTCAAAAGTAAAGAGCCTACCATGCTTCTCACCTCCGGCTATCTTTTTGAAGCCTTGACATGGATCTTCCACAAAAGCTCCATGCTGGGTGAACCTAACTTGCAAGCCTTTTTCAACTATTTGGCCTACACTTATTAGGTTTTTAGTGATAGTGGGTACATAGAGAAACTTACTTAGAATGTTTGTCCTGCCATTGGAAGCTTTGACATTACCAATCTTCTCCACATTGTGCTTCGTGTCATCCCCTGTTTGCACTTCATGTCTATGCTTTGGACTTTCCAAATCAGATAGAAAAGCAATGTTGCCTAAAACATTATTCGAACATCCTGAATCTATATAGAACAAATGATCATCTTCTTTACCTTCTTTGTGGCTTAGATTCATAAGAAGCAATGAGTCTTCATGTGGTTGATCTTCTCAATAATTGTTGTAGTCCCTTCTATTATAGCTTCTATTGTTATTGTTGAAGTTGTGTCCACCTCTGCCTCTATTGCTGCCATATCCACCTCTTCCACTTCCTTTTTGGGTCTTCCCATTGAACCAACAATTTTGAGTGGTGTGGTTGGTCTTATTTCATAGGGCACAAGGTTAAACATTCTGACCTTTGGTTTTGTCTTGCTTTGGTCCTTTCTTCTTCCCTTTCCACTTGCTCTTGCTTGTAAAGTTGGCTTGAGAAGTCTCTTCTTAATCTTCTTCCTTCTTCTTGCCTTTCTGCTTCTTATCCTTCTTATCTGCACATAGAGCACTATTTGAATTAGCATGATAAGAGTTACCTTCCTTTATGCTATTGTTGGCTTCTTGATTGAAGAATTGTCCAAGAAAGATGCTGAAGTCTGGAGTTTGCACTTCCATGATGAGATCAGAAGTCGTCATGAAGGATTGCCATTGCTTATCACTTCAAATGCCGTTGAGAATTTGCCTCATGATGACCTCTTCTTCAATCAACTCTCCAATGGATGCTAACTGATCCGCAACCTTCTTAACCTTGGTAATAAACTCTGTGATGGTTTGTTTATGTGTCTTCTTCATTTGGTTGAACTCGTTCCAAAGATGATTCTTTCTTGCTTTGGTACTAGCAGAAAAGAAATTCTCGAGGGCATCCCAAGTCTCTTGAGATGTCTTGCATCCTCTAATATGTGGTAATAGAAATTCAGAGATAGATTTTAGTATGCACGACCTTGCTTGAGCATCCCTTGCGCACCAAAGTGTGAGATTATCTATCTCCTCTTGTGTAGGTCCTCGTTGGGATTTTGGAATAGGCATAGCTTCATCACCTGCTACAATTCCATAAAGATTTCTACCTTGCAAATAGGCCTTCCGCCTGATTTTCCAAGGCGCGTAGTTGTGTCGATCAAGCTTCTCGATCATTGAGGGAAAGCGGTCACCCATCTTGATCTAGCTCTGATACCACTGAAAGGTTTGGTCTAGCCAACCGGCACAAGACCAGCCCTTGAGCTTATGGAGACTCAAATAGAGCTTATAGGCATGCATTAAGTGCAAAGAAACACACTATGTACTTTGGAGCATCAAGGAGAATGAGTCGATACAAAACAGATAGGTTCGCGGGTTGACTAGCTCAAAAAACTTACTATCTATGGAAGAGACAATGAACTTTAAATGCCCATAGCGACCAGCGTGATTACAATTAGAAAAAAGCCTTTTATGGGAGTGATACACATACGGTTGAGTGTATAGAATGCACAAAAGTTTAAGGAATAAACAAAATATGCTATAGGAATGAATGAGACATTCACCGGTGGTACTTCCTATTTTTCAGGAATATGCAGAGATTGACCCTGAGATAGAAAAACTCAAATTTCTCTCAATCTACTAAAACAAATGCTATGAAAATTTATAGGCCTAAACTAGACACTAATACCATTCCAATGATCCATCTTTCACTCAATTTGGAGCTTTGGAGAGAGAGCAAAAACCTCTGCAAGATTACTATTGGTGAAGAAGATGATGCAGAGAATTGAAGGAGCAAGACAATGATGGTCACAAGTGTATGTATATTGCTTCCATGTAATGTACAAGTGATTTAAAGTCTTTATATAGACTCTAGAAGTGTTCCAAAACTTCTAAAACTGAAATTTGAATTCAAATGAAAGTGGGAATGGTTTTTTGAGGGAATCAATTCACTTCCCTACAATCTAGGAAAAGTGAAGATCTAGTTTGATCTACTTTTAGGTGATTTGATTTGCTTGATTGGATGAAACTTCAACCACCACAAATTCGTGGGATTTGGGCTCTATATTTCTACCTTTACATGTGTAAAGCTCAAGGCTTTTACAATGGTAAATGAACCATAAAAAATCTCTCAAAAAAATACAATAAATGAGCATAAGAAAAAGAACTCTCCAAGGGATATTCTTTCGATGCGATAGCCTTTCATGTAGATCAAATCCACCTCAAGCATAGTGTAAGCTTGATGTTCCAAAACAATCACATAGGCATGTATGTTTTCATATCAAGCACGAGGTGCTTGTTTCAAACCATATAATGCCTTTTTCAACCTTCAAACTTTGTCTTCATGCCCTTTTTGCACAAAGCCATGGGGCAAGAAAACATACACTTCTTCATGCAAGTCAACATTCAGAAATGCAGTTTTAATCTCCAACTGATGTACATTCCAACCATGATGGGCTGCAAGTGCACATATGCTACGAATAGTAGCCATTTGAAAAGTAGGAGTAAAGGTCTCATCAAAATCAATGCCTCTTTCTTGAGCATAACCCTTTGCAACAAGCCTAGCCTTATACCTGTCGACTGTTCCATCAGGCTTAAGCTTTAGCTTGTATACCCACTAATTAGTGCCAATAGCCTTCTTGCCAAGAGGCAAGTCACATAAAGACGAGTTACTATTCTTCATTATAGCATCATATTTAGATTGCATAGCAGCTATCCATTTTTTTGAGTTTTGTGCTAATGAAAGACTCATTCTCATCATGGAGGCTAGAGGCAGACATATCATAGAAATCTGATGCAAAAGAAGCACTATGGAGCCTGAACAAGTACGATATGATAGAGATCCATCTAATTTGCTATCTCGCAAAGTCTGCACGAACTATTTAGGCATAGTTTTTGCCTCCTCAATATGAGCTCTCTCATCAACAAGTGCATCATGTAAATTTTCATTTGAAATGGAATGATTTGCATCATCACATGAAACCTTTAAAAGTTGAGAAATTGCCTCACTCGGACTAGCACTAGACTATCCACCTGTAAAAAGAGGTAACAAAGTATCATACATATCTTTAGAGCTAACAAATGTCTCTTTAGTACATGAAAGTAATGGTTGAATAACATCTTCCACAAAAACAATATCATGGCTAACCAGAATGCATTTAATCTATGGATGACACAGACGATAGCCTTTGCTTTCAAAACTGTACCCAACAAAAATACATTTCACTACTTTATCATCCAATTTCCTGTGTTGTTGTTCAGGCACTGATGCATATGCCAGACAACCAAAAACATGCAGGTGAGCAACAGATGGCTTGCAACCATGCCAACCCTCATATGGAGTGATAGAATACAATGCTTTAGTGGGACATTTGTTAAGTACATATGCAGCACACATAACAACCTTAAGCCAAAAACTATGTGGTAAAGCCTAACTCTTGACCATACACCTCACCATCTCCATGAGTGACATGTTCTTTTGTTCAACAACTCCATTTTGCTGAGGTGTATATGGCACTGTACACTATTTTTCAGCCCATGTTCAACCAAAAATGCATTAAAATTAGAAGACATATATTCCCCCCTTGATTAGAACAATGGGTGCCCATTTTACATGTTGACAGATTTTCAATCAAAACCAGAAAATATTTGAAGCACATAAACACTTCAGACTTTACTTTCAATGGATATACCCATGCATGCTTGGAAAAATCATCGATGAAAGTCACAAAGTAAAGATAGTTTCCAAAAGAGGATGTTTGCATAGGACCACAAAACATCACTATGAACAAGTTGCAATTTCTGAGTAGCTTGAATTGAACCATCTTTTGTTTAGTGAGGAACACTGCATTTTGCCCAAAATACAGCCTTCACAAACATGTTTACTAGGTGCCTCAAGTTTGGGCAGAAAGGACACCATTTTAGATTTCTACAGGCGTAGCAAACTAGCAAAATTCAAATGATCAAAGATTGCATGCCAGAGCTTTGCATCTGACATAGCCTGAGAATCATGTACTACACATGCTGAATCATTCATAGATTTTTCATAGTCTATGAGCTTATACAGACCATGATATAAAATGCCAAAAGCAATAATGACATTGCCGTTTGATAGATCATGAACTATACATTTGTCATGAACAAATTTCACACTGAAACTAATGACAATTTCTTCTTGATCCCTGACATAAATAAAGCATCCAAGAATGTAAAAGAACTACAATCAGTAGTGGTTAGAATGATCTTAGCAACTCCCATGATAGGATAAGAGGAGTTGTTGGTGCATGTGACAATATTCCTTGTAGGGGCAGGCTTGAGTGAAGTGAAGAAACTGTGCTGCAAGGTAATATGCTTGGTTGCTCCACTATCAAAGCACCAAACATCTGAGTTTATTCCGGACATACATTGTTCATGAGAAGACGTTTCATAACTACAAACAGTGGTAAATTCCCAATCTTCATTCTGCATAAGATTAGCAGACTCTGTTTTGGGTGTAGAGGCCTCTCCAACAACCATTCCAATGCAAAGACTTCCCTACATTCTTTGACTAATGCCACTAAATGTTTCTGCTCCTCTTGATGAATGTCATTAGCCATGGATATTTTCCTCTCTTCTCCTTCTTCAACCATGAACAAGACTTGATTAACATGTTCTCTGCCATCATATGACTGGTCTTCTTTAAAATCTCTTTGAGGTCTCTAGAAAATCACCTTTCTCTCCTCAATCTCATATCTCTTGAAATTTTATGGTACATCTATTTGAGTTGTTGCTTTTTTGTCTTCCTCAAGCTTTGATGACTTAGAGGTTGGATTTTCTAGGTGTTGCACTTCCTTGTGTTCTTCTCCTATTATTGACACAACCTTAATCATATGAAAAGGGATCAAGTCATATCCCTCAAGATCACACTTTATCTATCTATCTATCTATCTATCTATTTATCTACCTATCTATCTATCTATCTATCTATCTATCTATCTATCTATCTATCTATCTATCTATCTATCTATCTATCTATCTATCTATCTATCTATCTATCTATCTATCTATCTATCTATCTATCTATCTATCTATCTATCTATCTATCTATCTATCTATCTGTCTATTACTACTAGAAATACGGGGCTATAGTGACACCCCCCAATGGAAAAAAAATAGGATCTCGTCACTTATGCGACATTAGCATCGCATAAGCGATGAGACATTTTTTTAATTAAAAAAACACGATTCGTTGCTACAAATGTGCGTCCTAAGGAGCATAGCTAGTCAGCGATGCTCTTACTGACATTGGCAAACTGCCTGCGATGCTGGAGCATTGCGTAAACGACGTCTTGATATTTCGGTGTGTCGCATAAGTGATGCTCTCGAATGTAAAAAAAAAAATTCGATTTCTCCCGACACATTTGTGTCGGGATTAGGATGCACGCGAGAGAGAGAGAGAGAGAGAGAGAGAGAGAGAGAGAGAGAGAGAGAGAGAGAGAGAGAGAGAGAGAGAGAGAGAGAGAGAGAGAGAGAGAGAGAGAGAGAGAGAGAGAAAGAAAGAAAGAAAGTCATATTAACGTCTTCTGGAGGCCAAACTTGGCCTATGAGACAAAACCATGTACAAGTGTAGTAACCCTGTGTAGAGGATGAAATGAAATAAAAGGTATATCCCGACACAAAGATATATATAAAGCTGGAAAAGGGTGGGGAGATGTGGCTCTGACTCCGCAGATAGTGGCCACCTAATACATGGGGGACATGTGAGTAAATCACCCTAGCTACCGGTGAATGGGTGGAGGTGGGTGTAGTATGTGGTACATCGGGG
This sequence comes from Ceratopteris richardii, assembly GCA_020310875.1. Classification (NCBI taxonomy): domain Eukaryota; kingdom Viridiplantae; phylum Streptophyta; class Polypodiopsida; order Polypodiales; family Pteridaceae; genus Ceratopteris; species Ceratopteris richardii. The sequence goes on from CM035406.1 coordinate 166,130,894, forward strand.
GTGGTCTGAGTGCCTTCTGAAGGAAGACAAACCATGGGGTGGTGGTGCGCCTATGCTCCATCATGTGGTCGTAGGCTGTTCTGATGCATGAGATATCCTCCTGATATAGTCGTGGTCGATGATATCTGCCAATGCGTGGTCGACGCCGCGCTCTCTGTGCTGCTGCCTGGTGGAGCGTGAGCCCTATAGATGGACCTCTTTGATGTAGCTCAACTCGCTGAAAAAACTGGGTAATGGTCTGCTGCGTACTCACCCGTGGCTGATGTGTCGGCTCGAGTGACCAATCTCGCCTCTCGTATGCTGCTGTGAGGAAGCGTCCCAAGCGTCGCTGGTCTCCCATAGTCATGCATAACTGGAGTGACTCCTCTATCTGGAAATGTGCTCGTAGGTCTACATATGCTGGGCATCTGATAACAAAATGCTCCTCACTCTCTACCTCAGTCTCGCATACTGGGCACCACCTCTCCTCACGAGGGACTCCCTTGGATCGAGCCCTCTCAATCTCGAGCTGATGTGATGAAACCCGGAGCTGCCCAATGACGACTCGAAGCTGGTGAGGTAGATATGTCTGCATGTATCTTGGAATCTCGATGAAGCCCTCATCCGATATATGTAGAAAATGCTCACGGTAATAGAGCATTTTCGGTGGCAATATACCCCTAGGGCTCACCCATGTCCTCTGTATGTATGTATGCCATATCTCTTGACGAATGATCCTATTCCTCTCCTGATGAGAGAGCGAGTAGGTGGGTGCCTGTGAGTCGTACTGTAGTGGTGGTAGCTTGTCTATGTCAAAGCCGTGGTGGGCCAGCCAGTCTCGTGTCTGTGCATACCATGAGGAGGTGTCGCCTGCTAATGCCATGTCCCGTGATGCCTGGAAAGCCCGATAAGCAATGCGCTCTGTATCCATGCTGCGGAGTCTGTGTAATAGGCATACTGTCTGGAATAGTGCCTCAACTAGCATCGGTGGTGCAGCGAGCTCTGCTCTAATGATATCACGTGGTACTGAAGGCTTGCTCCGGATAAGTCTGGAAATCATGAGGATCTGTGGCCTCTCTAATGTTGTCCATACTGATGTGGCTAATCCTGGTCCCCATATGGCTGCCCCATACATGAGTGCTGGTGTAACCAAAGTGTCGAAGAGCCACCCTTTTGTGCGGGGCTCCTGAAAATATGCCTGGTGGCACTGTCTCTCCATCAAGGCAAGTGCTGCATACCCACGTGTGATGCGGTCACGTGCTACCTGAGACATAGAGAAGACCCCTGATGCTGCTGTAAATGTCACTCCCAAGTAAACATATGATCCGACCACCTCAATGGGTCCACCCGCTGCCGTGAACAAATTATGTCTGCGTACCTGTGCTGATGTATGAAAGATCATGACCTTGGTTTTACCAAGGTTCACAAATAACCCTCTGTGTGTGCAAAAGTCATCTAGGCCATGTAGATGATGCTGTAGACCTTCTGCAGACTCTGAAACCAGTACAATATCATCAGCATATAAAAGAATATGGACAGTGGACCCGCGTACCTCAATGCCATCACCCCCCTACTGCTGTATGTAGTCTACTATCTCATCAATGTAGAGACCAAAGAGGGTGGGTGAAAGAGGGCATCCTTGCTTCACCCCGATAGTGCTAGCAAGTGGATGAGATAAGCCCCCCGAACATCTGACTCTACCAGATACTCTCTCGTATAAGGCATAGATCCCCCATATCATCTCCTCCGGGGCTCCGATATCAAGTAGTCGTCTGAAGAGTCGTCCCCTGGGAACGGTGTCAAATGCTTTGCGGAAGTCCACAAAGCAACAATATAATCTCCTCTTCCTCACCCTTGCCTCATCGATCAGGCATCTTAGAGTGAAGATGTGGTCAATGGTAGAGTAATCTCGTCTGAAGCCTGCCTGTCCTGGAGCCCTGATACCCTTCCTCTCAGCGAGAGTACTCAACTCTGTCTCCAGTATCGCCCCATATGACTTGGCCAATATAGGGCCAATCATGATCGTCCGGTATGTAGCTGGATCCAAAGTATCTCCTGACTTATGAATGGGCACTATGGTGTGCTCAGTCCATGAGTCACGGAACCCTTCAACCAGTGCACGGTTGAAGAGGTGGGCAATGAGCGGTGCAAGGGTCGTGCCTCCGTAGATGAGGTGCTCAGCCTATAAACCGAAAAGGTCATGGGCCCTACCATGCTGTAGACGGGCAATAGCGTGTCCCACCATAGTGGGTGTGAAGAAGTCAGATGTAGTAGGACGTGAGCTCTGTGGTCTGGGAATGGGGGGCTAGTCTGGGATCTCATATAGGCTCTGTGCATAGCTATGCCAAGTGCTCGGGTCTCGTATGGGTGTCTGTTGTCTCCTCTCTCTCAAATGTCGCCATGCCACTGCGCTGTCTCGACTCATGAGTAAATGATAAATATCCCAGTACTGTCTCTCTTCCCAATCACGCCGTCTGCGACGAGTAAGGCTCTACATGCGACGCTGTGCCTCTGTGTGTGTAATATCCCCTCTATGCTCTAAAATGCGTAGGTGCTTCCGTAGCTCGCGACAATCTACATCATACCAGCGGTTCTGAGGCATGGAACCTCTCCGTGGAGGATGTATATGTGTGCGGTGTGGGAAACTGCAGAGAGCTGAGTCGTGTAGGATGGTGGTGAAATGTGATGTAAGTGTGTCCAAGGGTGAGAGTGGATCGAGAGTAGGCGGGTGTGTAAATGGTGTGCATAAACGTGTGAGAGCTCGTGTGTGAAGTGTATCGTGATGTGTGTCTCAGTGGGTGAGGGAGGGTCCAATGGAATAGGAGATGAGAGTGTGAATGTGATAAATGTATGGTCAGCACCAAGTGGGCGTCGTCCAATAGTAAGTGAGGTGATGAGTGAAGCTCCAGAGGTGGTACCCAAAATGTAGTCGACTATGCTCTCACCTCCCCCGTGAGGGAAGCAAGTAAGTCCGCCCGAACCTGGCCAACGATGCATCCCGTTATAGATAACAAGATGATGTCGGCTGCCTAGCTCAAGTAGATGTCTGCCATACCCTGTGGTGTCCTGACCCATATCTGCCGATACTCTACTGGTACTCATCTCCTCTGGGTCTCTGGTCCTCATGAGATGTGGGTGATCCATATCGTATGCATCGCACTGATGTGACTGAGTGCGTCCATTGAAGTCCCCCATAAGGAAGACTTCACCTAGTGTGCTATAATGTAGTATGTCATCCGAAAGTGCTGTGTATGGTGAGTCTCTGTCTCGGGTCAGTCCCCCAAGATCCTGTCCTGCGTATCGAGATCCGCTTGGAGGGAAGTAGCAAATAGCAATGTAAATCCAACTCCCCTGTGCTATCTCCATGCGAACCCACATGAATCATGCCTCCTCATCTCTTCCTATAATATGGATCCGGCTCTGTATCTCCTGTCTAAATACGATGGCCACCCCTCCCGACCCTCGCGCTGTACTCTGTCTCGTGGTGGTCCTAAATGCAGATTCCCAATGAAAACCTGCAATGCGAGGTAGACCTCTCTCTAGGCTCTCGTGGGTCTCTGTGATGCAAGCAAAGTCATGAGTGTCTAAGATCTCTTCCAATCGGTCTGGCCGTGTCCAAAGTGCTCCATTGCAGTTCCAGACTGCTCCTCTGAGTGGTGACTCCTGATATGGTGTTGCCTCATAGGCCACGTATCCCTATTTGATAGGGCGTCCGTCGATGTTTTTTTGGCAGATGTCAGTGGCATCTGCATCCGGTGATGTGCCTTCTGAGAGCCCTGTAATCCGTACATGCAATCGGCGTGTGTGTCGAAGTTTTTCTTCCTCGAGTGTGTCCTGGACTCTAGAGAGCTCTTCTTTCTGTGCCTCTTCACTGACTTCTTTCTTGACCCTCTTGTGAACTACTTCTACCCGTGTCTCTCGAGTGGACTCCACTTCTGATCTGATTTCCTTTTTGAGCTCTTCTTTGAGTTCTTCCATTTGAGAGATCTCTCCTTCCTCTTTAGCTCTAGAGATCTTCATGTGAACAATCTCTTCTTGAAGGCGGTGGATTTCAGCCTTCAATTCGTCTCTCTCCTCCTTGATGTCTTTGATTTGATCTTCAAAAGCTTTAATCTTCTCAAAAGCCCTTCTCATTTCTTGATTTAGTGCTTTGTCTGCTTCCTTTTTAACATCTTTGATAGCTTTACTGATCATCTCTTCCACCTCTTTTTTCTTTAACCGTGCCATTCTCCTCTTCTATTTATGTGTGCTTTTTAACTCAGATAAACTATTGTCTTCTTAAAAATGCCCTAAGCAGCTGTTGATGGTAAGTGTTTGTTTTGTGGCCATTTTGCACAGGTACAGAGGTGTCAAGTTAGGGTTTCTGGCAACAAACCCTAACACTTTTGAGTCATGTCTCATGAGAAGAACAGAAAAAAATCAGAACTTCTCTTTCCACTGTCAGATCTGTGTACCACTTCAGAAGTGTCAGAGCTGTTGTACGTCAGCCATGTCAGAAAACGTCAAAGGCCTCAGATCTGTATGTCGGAGGAGTCAGATCAGTGTGTCAAGGGCGTTAGACTTGCGCGTCAGAAACGTCAGACCAGCGCGTCAGAGTTGTCAGACCAGCGCGTCAGACCAGCGTCAGACCAGAGCGTCAGACCAGTAGCGTCAGACCAGCGCCAGACCAATAGCGTCAGACCAGTAGCGTCAGACCAGCGTCAGTGCGTCAGTGCGTCAGATGTGTCAGACCATAGAGAGAGAGAGAGAGAGAGAGAGAGAGAGAGAGAGAGAGAGAGAGAGAGAGAGAGAGAGAGAGAGAGAGAGAGAGAGAGAGAGAGAGAGATGAAATGAAATATATTTACGTCTTTAAAAGGCCAAAATGACCTATGAGAGAGAGAGAGAGAGCGAGAGAGAGAGAGAGAGAGAGAGAGAGAGAGAGAGAGAGAGAGAGAGAGAGAGAGAGAGAGAGAGAGAGAGAGAGAGAGAGAGAGAGAGAGAGAGAGAGAGAGAGAGAGAGAGAGAGAGAGAGAGAGAGAGAGAGAGAGAGAGAGAGAGAGAGAGAGAGAGAAAGATTGAGCTACCGATTTAGCGCACACATCTCAAAGGAAGCAAGGTACGCCACACACACACACATATACACACATACACACACATATTTACACACACATGTACACATGCATACACACACACATGTACACACATATACAAACATAGACACACACACATACACATAGACACACACACACATACACACATACACACATACACACATACACACATACACACATACACACATACACACATACACACATACACACATAGACACACATACATACACACATAGAGACACACACATACACACATACATACATACATGGTCACATACACACTTACATAGACACACTTACACACACATAAACACACATCCACACACACATACACATGCATACATACCTATATATACACATACACACGTATATGCACACATACACACACATACACACATAGACACATACACATACATACACACAAATTTACACACACACATATATACACCCATAGACACATGCATACACACATAGATGCACACACATACACACATAGAGACACACACACATACACACACACACATACACACACACACATACACACACACACATACACACACACATAGACACATACACACTTACACACACACATACACATCCACACACATTTACACACACACATACACATGCATACAGACATATATATATAAATACACACGTATATACACACATAGATGCACACATACACACATAGACACACACACACACATACACAGATAGACACACACACATACACACACACACATAGACACATACACACACATAGACACATACACACACATAGACACATACACACACATATATGCATACACACACACATGTAGAGAGACATACACACACATACACATACATGCATACATGTGCATACATAATGCATATGCATATGCATACATACATACTTACATGCATACACACACATACACACACATGCATACATATGCATACATAATGCACATGTATATGCATACATACATGCTTACATGCATACACACACATACACACATACACATACACATACACACATAGACACAAACAGACACATAGACACACACACATACACACATAGACACACACACATACACACATAGACACACACACACATACACATACATACATAGACACATACACACTTACACACACACACAAACACACATCCACACACATTTCCACACACATTTCCACACACACATACACATGTATATACACATATATATACACATACACACGTATATGCACATATAGACACACACACACATGGATACACACACATACACACATAGACACATACACACACATACACACATACACACATACACACATACACATACACATACACACAAATTTACGCACACACATACTCACACATATATATACACACATACACACATAGACACACACACACACATACACACATAGACACACACACACACATACACACACATATATGCGTAAGAAGAATATATGGTTCTTTAGTAGATCGCATTACCTTGGAAGAATCAATTGCCCAAAACCCAGATAATTCCTTTTTCAATGTGGAATTACTACCTTTATATTCGGCTTGAAACTAGTCAACCTTCAAAATGACCTATCAAAATATATAAAAACAAAAAACCATTATTAGGTGCTTGAAAAGTAATAAACTCTATCATAAAAACTATAAACTTTTTTCTACCTGTTTGAATGTACGAAATGATATTTCGTAGATACCAACAACAGTTCCCACGTAACCAAGTTCACCATCTATAAGTTTCGTGTCTTTTGAGCTAGCACGTGATAGTTGCTTGAAAGAAGCAACAATACTAGAATCCTCTGTTTTACGTAAAGAATCAATGGCTTTGATTCTAATATGCTGTCCAAAAGCCCACATATTAGTGAACATTCGAGCCTGCTAAAGAAATTAAATTATTAAAGAGAAACTAATATACGTATATGAAAAAAACAAAATATTATTAAAATAAAATTACCTTTCGTTCACAACCTATCATTAACTCCCTCTGATCATTTGAGATTTCTTCATTATTTGCATTGGCGTGTTGCAAATAACTATATAACCAATCCGTGAAAGAAGATATATTTGTAATCTCATTATTATCAAGATTATGTCTATATCTTTTGTTTCTCCATCTTTTACTTTGGAGATTTTGAAGTTCTTATTCATACTCGCTAAGGAATGCTTGCATGCATTCGCTATTATATGCTACAAAAGTAGAAACATCATTTTTTTCTTAAAATGTAAATAAAAATGAAGCTCCCTTACTTGATAATACCTCATCTATTATTTTTGAAGAAGAATCATTGGTCCATGCACGTGGAGCTTCTTCATGAACTCTTTCAAGGTACTCACTAACATAGTACATGCACTCTTCAAGCATCCAACCCTTTGCCATGGATCCTTCTGGTTTTGTTCTTTGTCGCACATAACCTTTTAATATTCTCATAAATCGCTCAACCCAAAACATCCATCGAGTGTTGAAAACACCTGCAATCTCTATTCCATCTACAAGATGGACTAATAAAT
>CM035406.1:166143480-166150980 GCA_020310875.1 Ceratopteris richardii
GAGACAATGGCAAGTGGCCAAGCACTGCAACATAGTGGCCGTATACCAAGGCTTTTATCGAGGAAATTGAACGGGCGCGCTTTTGCCCCAACGTTAGTGTAAGTGTCGGTATAGGCGTTGGAACAAAAATGATGGTATAGGCATCGGTATGAGTGTTAGTATGAGCATCGGTATAAGCACCGGTATTTTTGATGCTCATACTGACGCTCATACCGATGCCTATATCGATGACTGTTGGGTGTACCGTCACGTATACCGATGAACATCCTAAGAGAATTGTCACTCATATGGACGACCATATCTGTAATTTTTTTTTTGGGCAGAGTGTGTTGTCTTTTGCTATAGAAACATTACCATGAAATTTTTTAGCAAAAGATAATATAGTCTGCCCAAAAAAAACCCAAGTACATGTGATGTGTACTCTAATGGCAACTGAAATACGATTTCATAAAGCAAAATACTATCGAACACAAAAGAGATGATCAAAATGAACCATGAACCATGAACCATGTACAAACAAAGTTATATATAAATGAAGCATGTACAAGAGTGTGGCAAACGAGTGTCATATATGAGGCAAATACAAAATGTGGCAAAGCACTACCATATAAGAATCAAATACAAAATTCTGGTGCACCACTGCCATATATGAGCCAAATACAAAATTGTGGCACACCATTGTCATACACATGCACAGAAGGATCGAAACATCCATATCAGCAGCCCTGCAATAAAGAACATTCATGAAATGAGATAAATTCACATGAGATTTACAACAACAAGTAAACCGAGTTTCTTAATTCATCACCTCATCACAGATGCTCCCATGAAACGATCGCACCACATCCCTCCAAGTCCTCCAATAGTGCAATCAATCCATGACGATATCCATAAGCCTCCTCCATTCGTGTTGGAGGACGACCCATTGCCAGCTCCTACAACAAATATACAAAACATTAGATGAGCATACATGGCATGCTTAACACAAAAAAATTCAATAAACCAAATGATACTTACAAATTCTTGATGCATAGTGTCATATCCGCCGCTGCCCAGATGTGATGGTCCAACCATATCTAAACGTGTGGCTGTGGCATCTTACTGCTAGTGATTTCGATCAGGAGTCTGCTGACCAAAACTCTTGATAGATAGTTTCTGTGATATAATTTTTCCGATCTTTATCTTGTTCACTCCATTTCAACATGATAGAGTGTCCAAACTGTATGGAGCAAAGCTGTTGTATACACTGACGCATGGCCTTTCTGGCCGCATCCATCACCGGAGCTCCATCATGAATACTATACACCTTGGAGTCATCATGGTCATGAGCATCCCAAGGTGTATGTGGTGTTCCACGTGGTGTACCACATGGCATACCTACATCTGAGGTACTCGCTCTAGGATTAGAATTGGTTGACACAATGTCCGTCGCACTGCCTCCACAACAACCACCTCCTCCAGAGCTACCTGTAGATCCACTCCTAGGACCTCCTGCTCCAAAGTGTGACCTCGACCTAGAGATATGCTCGCACTTGAATCACGCTGAGGTGTTAAACACACACGTCTACTACTAGAGCTACTAGGGGATGGCTGAGAAGATGGTCGTGGTGGAGTCATAAAGCTAGGAGACATACCTCCGACAGGAGTAGCACCGCCCGTAGGAGCGACACCGATAGGAGTGACACCGACGAGAGTGAGGCTAGCAGGAGTGAGGCCGGTAGGAGTGAGGCGGGTAGGAGTGAGGCCGACAGGAGTGAGGCTAGGGGGAGTGCTACCACGAGTGAGGTAGGAGTGAGGCCGAGGGGAGTGCTACCACGAGTGATCCAGTACTGTGACACAACGGCCATATACGCGGCAGGTACCTGAGATATGAACTCTAAGAGTTTCTCCTCTATCATGGAATGTGGAGTGATTGGAGTATTGTCTCCCATCTGTTGGAGTTAGACGTTTGCGGAAGCATGCAAATAGCACAAGGAAGAAGAAGAAGCTTGGAGCATAACACACAACAATGAATGTATTATCACTAGAATGTACAAAGATAAGTAGCCCGTTAGGGAAATAGGCGTATATACAAGCCGAGAAATGAAAAACCTCCTAAAGAGGGAAAAAAGTGCCCCAGTGATCCTAGAGTGTTCACACACATCACTACCTAAATATATCAACAAATCCCCCCTGGGAGTGATGCGGTGAACAAGTAGCTGACACTCATGTATAAGGAAGTGCCAAGCTATGTGTAAATCACTCCACAAAAGGAAGTAAGCCCAAAGCTTTGCTGAAAGCTTCAAACTTCTCCCTAGGCAGAGCCTTCGTGAAAAGGTCTGCAATGTTCTCCTGCGTGGGCACATATGCCAAGCTGATCTCCCCAGAAGAGAACCTCTCCCTAACATAATGATAATGCACCTCAATGTTCTTAGTGTGAGCATGGAACACACAGTTCCTCGCAACTGCTAGTGCGCTCTGACTATCAGTGAAGATGGTGGTGGTAGAAGATTGACCAACACCAAATCAGCCATAAGGCATATGAGCCACACTGAATATCTGGCTGAGTAATGCATAAGTAAATTAGGCATCCAACAGCTTGCTGATAGAGAACAACATCAAATGCATCCCAGCATCATGAAGACTCAATCGTAAACCTGTCTCCATAATAGTGGCAATAGGCTTACAATCTTCAAGGCCAAAATGTTGCAATAATATGTCAATATATTTTGTTTGACACAAAGCCATTCCTCCATCAACTTGCATAATCTGAATGCCCAAATAGTGATGCAAATGCCCCAAATCAGACATCTCAAATGAGGCATGTAAATCAGCCTTAAAATCAGCAATATGCCTCTCATGAGGACCAGTGAGCAACATTTCATCAACATAAACCACAATGATTAGAAGTACATCATTAGCACGCTTAACATATAAGGTGCTTTTAGTTGGACTATTCTCAAAACCATGTGCAATCAAATAGGCATGTATCTTTTCATACCAAGCACGTGGTGCTTGCGTTAAACCATATAATGCTTTCTTTAACATGCACACCTGGTTTTCATGCCCTTTCTGCACAAAGCCATGGGGCTGAAAAACATACACTTCTTCATGCAAGTCACCATTCAGAAATGTTGTTTTAATATCCAGCTGATGTACATTCCAACCATGATGAGTTGCACGTGCACAAATGCTATGAACAGTAGTCATACGACAAGTAGGAGCAAAGGGCCAATCAAAATCAATGCCTTTTTCTTGTGCATAACCCTTTGCAACAAGCCTGGACTTTTACCTATCAACTGTACCATCACGCTTACGCTTTAGCTTGTATACCCACTTAGTACCAATGGCCTTCTTTCCAGGAGGCAAGTCACATAAAGACCAAGTACCATTCTTCATTATAGCATCTTATTTAGATTGCATAATAGCCATCCAATTTTCTGAATTTTGTGCTTCATCAAATGAAACAGGCTCATTCTCATCGCAAAGATTAAATGTAGCCATAACATAGAAATCTGATGCAAAAGATGCACTACGAGAGCCTAAATGAGTACGATATGATAGAGGTGCATCTACTTTGCTATCACGCAAAGTCTGCACCAACTATTTTGGCATAGTTTTTGCCTCCTCTTATCATCTCTCTCATCAACAAGTGCATCATGTAAATCTGCATTAGAAATGGGATGATCTGCATCATCACATGAAACCTGCAAAGGTTGAGAAGTTGCCTCATTAGGACCAACACTAGATTGTCCACCTGTAAAAAGAGGAAGCAAAGTATCATATATGTCTTTGAAGCTAACAGATGTCTCCTTAGTACATGAAAGCAATGGCAGAATAGCATCTTCCACAAAAACAACATCACGGCTAACTAGAATGCGTTTAGTCTGTGGATGATATAGACGATAGCCTTTACTTTCAGAACTGTACCCAACAAAAATACATTTTACTGCTTTATCATCCAATTTCCTGCGATGTTGTTCAGGCACTAAGGCATATGCCAAACAACCAAAAACATGTAGATGAGCAATAGATGGCTTGCGATCATGCCAAGCCTCATATGGAGTGATAGACTACATCACTTTAGTGGGAGACCTGTTAAGTACATATGCTGCACACATGACAACCTCGAGCTAGAAACTATGTCTTGACCATACACCTCGCCATCTCCATAAGTGACATGTTCTTTTGTCTAGCAAATCCATTCTATTGAGATGTATATGGCACTGTACACTGGTGTTTTATCCTTTATCAGAAGGCATATATTGCCCCCCTCAATCAGAACAGAGGGTGCCCATTTTACATGCTGATAGATTTTTAGCCAAAACCAAAAGCTATTTGAAGCACATGAACACTTCGGACTTTGCCTTCAATGGATATACCCATGCATGCCTGGAAAAATTATCGATGAAAGTCACGAAGTAAAGATAATTTCCAAAAGAAGGCGTCTGCATAGGACCACAAACATCACTATGTACAAGCTGCAATTTCTGAGTAGCCCCAACTGAACCATCTTTTGGAAAGGAGGAATGCTGCATTTTGCCCAAAATACAGCCTTCACAAACATGTTTTTCGGGTGCCTCAAGTTTGGGCAAAGAGGACACCATTTCAGATTTCTATACTCCTAGCAAACTAGCAAAATTCAAATGACCAAAGCGTGCATGCCAAATCTTTGCATCTGACATAGCCTAAGAATCATGTATTGCACATGCCCAATCATTTACAGATCTTTTGGAGCTTATACAACCCACGACATAAAATGCAAGAAGCAATAATCACATCGCCATTTGACATATCATGAATTGTACATCTTTCATCAACAAATTTCACAACCAAGCCAATCTTGGCTAATGCAAAAACTGATAGCAGATTTTTCTTGATCCCTGGCACAAAGCATTTGACAAAGTGAAAGAACTACAATCAATAGTAGTCAAAATGATCTTACCAACTCCCATAACAGGATCAGAGGATTTGTTGGTGCATGTAACAGTATTCCCTGTAGGGGCAGGCTCGAGTGAAGAGAAGAAACTACACTGCAAGGTAATATGTTTGGTCGCCCCACTATCAAAGTACCAAACATCTGAGTCTATTGCATACATGCACTGATCATGAGAAGATGGGTCAAAACTGCAAACAATAGTAAATGCCCGTTCTTCTTCCTGCATAAGATTAGCAGACTCTGTTTTTGGTGTAGAGGCCTCTGCAAAACCATTCCAGCCTCTTTCTTCTTTGCCTCTTTAGCAGCCAGTTTTGGATAGTTCTTTATGATATGATCATTTCCTTTATAGTACTTGCAAAACAATTTTTGCTTTTCTGATTTTTTATCATCTTTGTCTTCCCTCTTCGATTGTGCAGAATTAGCAGATTTCTGCTTACTAGTTGAAGAGCTCCATTTTCTGTTGCCCTTCTGACTAGCCAAGAAAGCTTGATTTGCAACACACATAATGGACCTGTTTTGTCTAGACTGATCTTCCTGCAACAGAACAGAAACTAACTCCTCAAATGACAAGGCATTTGGAATGCCTTCCATCATCAACCGAAGAGTAGAAGCAAAACTCTGGTATGAATCAGGAAGACCATTCAGAACGGTCTGCACAAGTGAGCTATCTGATATAACCTCATCAGCAGAAATCAACTGTTCCTTCAAGTCTTTGATCTTTGTTAGAAAACTGTCCATAGAATCACCTTCATTCATGTGTTCACTCTCCAACTGTTTTCGGAAGTAAGCAACACGAGAGCCTCATTCCTAGCTTGGTACAATGTGGTAAGTGTATCCCAAGCATCCTTAGCTATTCTACAAGAGCGAATGTGAGGAATAATGGCACGTTTGACAGACAAAGCTATCAATGCACGTGCCTAGGCATCTCGTCCATCCCAACAAATTTGCTCTGTAGTAGGTGCAACAAAAACCGTAGCACGAATAGGAATATGCAGAATATCATCATCTTTGACACCTTCTACATCACCTTCAGTACCTGCAGTTGTAACAGTGCAAGTGTGATAGGACGTTTTTCAACACCTTGCACAATGTTCCATAGTTCTTTTGCAAACAATACATGCTGCATCATATAAGCCCACAACAGGTAGTTGGTACCATCCAACTTATCCTCAACATCCAACATACCAAATACATCACTGCTTTCAGCCATGGTCGGTGACTAAAATACCTTGATGCAAAAAATTGATTGTATCTCAAAAAGTTGAACATAACTACCTAGATGAATTTTGCTAAACCTATAGCAGATTTTGAGATGCTTATACTCGCAAACCGAAATTGGTATATACCTTTGGCACAAAAAGATGAAATAGCCTGCACAAACATTGTGATAGTGCATTCAGAGGCCAAAACGAGCTCAGATTGCGATTTTAATACGATACAACGAAGCTATTTTGATCTCAAAAACACGTTGAGTATGTTCACCAAGATTCGTGCGATTCTGGGACTGCAATCAGAGAGGTGTCAAAGCGACGACCTGCTCTGATACCAATTGTTGGAGTTAGACGTCTGTGGAAGCACACAAACAACATAAGGAAGAAGAAGAAGCTTGGAGCACAACACAAAATACTGAATGTATTACCACTAGAATGTACGAAGATAAGTAGCCCATTAGGGCAATAGGTGTGTATACAAGCTAGGGAAAAAAACCTCCTAAAGAGGGAAAAAAGTGCTCCAGTGGTCCTAGAGTGTTCACACACATCACTAGCTAAATATATCAACACCGTCATGCTTTGTAACAAAAAAACTCAAATAATTATCATATGATAATAAATGTAATATAGAGAAATAGTAGTGTATAAAAGAACATAGCAAAAAACTAAACAAAAATTAGTACGTACAAGTGTTTGATTTAAAAATCCTGTATTTTCGATAAATTTGATACTAGCACTGAGTGCAAGGACATGCCATTCTCTCCTCTGGATCCAAACTAGCCATCTGATACAATATGAACATTTTAGAACATTTGATTTTTCTTATTAAACCTAAAAACCATAATCCTAAAGACTTAAACCTAAAATATATATAGATTTAATTATATATTCTAGTTTTTTTATTTTCTTTTTCTTATCCATACTTAAACCTAAAGACCAAAAGACCTAAAAAAAACTTAACCCTAATCCGAAAGATCTAGATCTAAAACATGTATATGTGTATATGCATGTGTATATGTATGTGTATGTGTACATATATTATATTTGTATATGTGTATATGTGTGTATGGATGCGTAAACAACCTAAAAACCCTAATACAATTTTTATATATTTAATTTATATTATATATTGTATTTTTATCTTAATTTTTATAAATATATGTTTATATATGTTAATATTAATCTAAAACTCTATTTTTTATATAATTAATTATATATATTTAATTTGATAAAAACCTTAAAATCCTATTTTTATATATTTAATTTGATAAAAAACATTAAAATCCTATTTTTATATATTTAATTATATATATTTAATTTGATTAAAAACCTCAAAATCCTAGCTCTTTTCATATTTATTTATCTAAATAA
>CM035406.1:166153480-166220980 GCA_020310875.1 Ceratopteris richardii
ATGTATGTATGTGTGTGTATATGTGTGTGTATATGTGTGTATGTATGCATGTGTGTATATGTGTGTGTGTGTATGTACGCATGTGTGTACATGTGTGTGTGTATGTATGCATGTGTGTGTATGTATGCATACATGTGTGTTTATGTGTGTATGTATGCATGTGTGTACATGTGTGTGTGTATGTATGCATGTGTGTACATGTGTGTGTGTATGTATGTGTGTGTGTGTATGCATGTGTGTATATGTGTATGTGTGTGTATGTATGCATGTGTGTGTATGTATGTGTGTGTTTATGTGTGTTTATGTGTGTGTGTATATGTGTGTGTATGTATGCATGTGTGTATATGTGTGTGTATGGATGCATGTGTGTACATGTGTGTGTGTATGTATGTGTGTGTGTGTATGTATGCATGTGTGTGTATGTATGCATGCATATGTGTATATGTGTGTATGTATGTATGCATATGTATGTGTATGCATGTGTATATATGTGTGTGTGTATATGCATGTGTGTGTATGTATTTCTATATCTCTCTCTCTTTTTCTCTCTCTCTATCTTTCTCTTTTTCATCTCTCTTTATATGTCTCTCTGTCTTTCTCTCTTTCATCTCTCTTTATTTCTCTCTCTATCTTCCTCTCTTTCATGTCTCTTTATCTCTCTCTATCTCTCTGTATCTCTATCTTTCTCTCTCTCTCTCTCTCAATAGAGAATAAAACAATCACTTGCAGATATGTCCCTCTTTTGGATCGTTGTTGTCTGATGAAATGTTTTAGAAAAAAAAGTTGGAGGGAAAATTTCCATTATTTTATTGATTCGAAAGTATCTGGAGTAGTAATTCCACTTTTTGTTACATGTCATATGTGGGCATAACACTAGTAAAGTACACTTGTACATTGATCAAGAATACAAAAAGATAATGCACATTTTCCCTGAAAAGAAGTGTTCATAATAACATAATCAATGATAAAATATTAGGAATCTCTAAAATTTTCAATACAAAATAACATGAAAAATGGCAACATGATGTGAATTCTTGCATGGCCAAAAAGTGAGCTCTAAATTTCTCTAATAATATTCATATTTCTTTCACAAGAGAGTATATATAGTACATGCTCTATCTATGTATTTAGAAGAGATACATGATGATTTTGTGCTTTTATACTCATAGATCTTTAATATTTTCAAAGGAGAAGACGTAGAATTTAATGTCTAAAACACTTGTTGGAGACCTTATCTAAGTAGGAAATCTTCCAAGTATCTCCCCTAGAAATTAATTGTAATGATATGACATTGGTCAAAGTGGTATTTCCCATACATGTAGATGGCAACTCTTGAGACCCATTTTCTTGGTTATCTTTTCTAGAAGTGATATGGAACTACACTAGGTATTTCTATTCTAGAAGTGATATTAGTATAATATATTTAGTCTTTATCTTTTCTAGAAGTGATATGGAACTACACGAGGGATTTCTATTCTAGAATTCTCATAGAAAGTTGCACTCTTTAGATCGCACCTCTAAAGTCGAACCAAAACTGATGATCTTAAGTCATGCTAGTCACTTGATCTCAGACTTTCACTATCACACATAGCTCTTGAAGTAAAGTCATACTACAAACGTGATAAAAATTGAACTCTTGGAGAAATTTCAATAGAGTCTCCCTAACGCAATCAGTGTTTGGGAGGGATGGGGCATTGGTTGGAAGCACTCCACAAGTGAGATTTAGAGAGAAATTCAAGGTGATCTTTTCGACGTACATGAATACCAAAGTTGGCCCATCCTAGAATTGAGACTTACAGAGAAATTCAAGGTGATGATTTTTACATACATGAATACTAAATTCTCATGGTTGGGCTCCTTGTTAGCCAATATCACACTTGACTTACTAAAATTGAACTTATGATTTTCTATAAAAGTATTGCAACTTTATCTTTGCCCTTACAACTTCAAAGCATTGCATCACTTTCTCTTATCAGACTTGTGCTTCAAGAAATTCAGTTCAAAGTGTCCTCACTCAAAAAATTCCATTACAAGTCAGATTTTATAGGAAAAATAAAAAAATTCATAACCACTACTTCAAATCCATGCTCATGATTTATTCTCTTTTATTTAGGAATCATGATGAAACTCAACGTTTGGAAAATTATTGTTTGATAAGAAATTGCACTTAGTATAAAGTTGCACTTAGTTTTAAAAAATTATGCTTTAGTATTCGATTCAAGGATCTCATCATAAGTTTTCAAAGTTGTGCTTAAATTAGAAATCACAATTATGATGAGAATAGCACGCCCAATTTTTGCTTTCTTAATTCACAAAAACTGTGCCAAATCTAGAAATCACAATAGCCTAAGTATCACACATTGATTAAGAAGCCACATTCACTTAGAGGTCACACTTATCTCAAGAGATGTGCACTACCACCATGAATCATGGACACCTTATTATTTCTTCTCATCCAACCCTTAATGGGCTGAAGATAGGATGGTATTCCCATGAAAAAGAGTTTCAAAAGCATTCAAAAACCAAAAATCCATTTATTTCAAGCTTCCAAGCTTCGTAATCCATCATGCAAGCAAGCCTCAAAGAGTTCCCTCTTGCAATAATATCCAAAAGTGTTTTTCCACTGTAGCAAGGGTATCAACACTCATATTTTTAATCCATGAAAAGACTCTAGAGAGTGGAGCATAGGAAAATTGTAGCTTGTTGAAAATGCACAATTATCAAGAGAACAAATAGTGATTAGCCACTAACCCTAAAATTAGACACACTAATTACTTGTTGATAGTAAAAAATCCATACGTTTTTCCTCACTCATACAGATAAGACTTCTATGGTGTCATTATAAAGCTCTCATGAGCATAAGAAAGAGCATATTTAAAGTTTGAATTTTAAGTGGCACTTGACTGAAATGATGTCAAACAATCTACTAGAAAACAATAAAAATCTGTTGATACCGATTTGACCATAACCTCTTACATGTTTAACCGAAATAAGGTGTACTTGTTGTTGTTACAAAGCCCTCAATAGTCGTTACAAAGAAACCTAGGTTAAATTTGAGAATTTCTCAGTAAATCGTATTGAACCACATTTGGATACATGGATAGATAATGCCATGCATAAACAACAAGTAGAAGGAGTTTTACTGTGTGTTAAATAGTTGGGAAAGAAACAATTATGGATAGGGAACATGTATTGAATTGAAAATCCTAGATGACATGCACAAAAACACCAATGCATCCTAGAGAGAAATGGAGAAGAAAAAGGGTAACTAATTCTGAAAGAAGAAGATCTTTTGACTATGAACAAATGCTCTCCAAAAATGAATGAAGACATCATTTTTATAGTCTTTGCTTCTATATTTAACTTCAAATTAATAAGTAAAATAAACCATTTTGCACAATTAAAAAATAGGGAAACAATTTGTAGTTCCCTAAACTTACTAAGATATAGCACGTTTTGGTAACCACATATCACCACAAAACCGTCTTGCAAAGTGTCACACTTCTTCATAGTTTCAGCAAAATTTAAAACAAGTATGCCATAATATGAGACTAACTAATATTTCAGGGAAATTAGTCACTATGAAGGAAACCAATTATCCATCTACTTGCCTACATAAATAATACTTGATTCTTCTCTTATCTCTGATTAGTTTATGATTAACTAATAGTACGATGGTGACACTGAAATTGTTTCGCACTACATAAATCCAGCATGTCATAAGGAAGTCGGATCCATAAGAAAATGGCTTAGACAATTTATCAGTTATAAATATTATTTTGTATTTAATAAAGCAATCCTCAAGTGAAGAGCAAAGTCGGCAATTGCAAATTTTTTTATGTGATTTCTAATGGGTTTTTTAAACTAGTCAGATAGTGTGATGATACCTTCACCATCAAGAAGTTGTCATGGATTGTCCAACAATAAGTTCGACAAACTTTTATCAGCACAATAGTAAATCGCAAATCAAAAGTAAACTAATTTTCTTTTCTTGGATTTGACCAATAGTACAATAGAAACTTTGAGAAGGAAATCTGACAGCAGTATACCTCAAAAAATTTAAATATAGCCAAGCTCACTATCAGCATTTTTGTTCAACTTTGGGCGTGAGTTTATATGAATTTCATATCTTCCATGCTATATGCTTATCTACATGATGTCTACAAGATTTTACCCTTGCTCAAAATAATCCGTTCAAGCATAACAAGAGAATTTTCTGGAGTATTGATTGGAGCTCAAGCTCTCAAATACATCATTCAGTACCAAAATATGGGATTAAACAGAATACACAAATCGGATTAAACCAAAATATTTTGATGCATCATTCAGAATACAAATATTTTGGTACATCATTCAGTACCAAAATATTGGATTAAACCAAAATATTCAGTACCAAAATATTGGATTAAACAAACACAAATAATCTGGCTGAAAGTAACGAATATGTGTCTGTCGGAAGCAGTGATAGAAAATATTGGCAACATTTCAATCCGTATAAAACAAAAAATCTGGAATGCTCCCATAGACATTGAAATCTTCCGGTTGAAGGAATACTTGGGAGAATATCTGTTTGTCTAAACATATGACATACTAATGTTCATAAAATAAGGAGTCGATGACATGAGATAGTGAGAACTCCTCAATCCGTATAAAACAAAAATCTGTAACAGTCCAACTAATATAAATAAAAAAAGCTTTGGATTTTTTTTTGAGAGTACAATGAATTGAAAACACACTCACACACTAGACCTCGTAAGGTAGAGGCACCCATTTGTGAGCAACTCATAGATACATGTCCAGCCAAGATTTGAACTCAGGACTTCCTCCCAAAAACTCAAAGTATCAAACCACTTGGCCAAACCTGGAATCGGTCAATCAATCTATGGTGATAGGTCAACAATCAACACAATGACATGTGGAAGGGGTGAGGGAACATACGCCGAAGGGCTGACTTGGGCTTCCACAAACTATGTTGAAGCAACAAGGGGAGTCAAGGCACAAGGTTTGAGTTACATCACAGCATTTGCACCTTGCACAGGTTGCAAATGCAGATGCGAATGTCTCCTTGCTGCTTTCAGCATCAATCAGACCTCCGCCGCCATTGATATTAGTGGTTCTTGAACTGGCTTCAAAACGCTTCACATTATCCTTCACTGGGAATAGCAACACCTTCGTTCCGTTTGCTAGCTGCACCCATGCATGCCCATCTCTGTTCTTTCCGTGTAGAAGCGTCTCCATCCTTGCTTCTTGTCTCTCCTTCAACCAGATATAGAAGAGTATGAGCAAGCTTAAACTACTTGCATAGCAATGTACATGCTAATGAATGCAGATTGCGCCTCGGCCTTGCAGATGTTCAAAGCTGCTCATGCAAAGGTCTGTGGCAGTCTGTATGCAAATACTATGATATATCCTGATTCGTGAATTCTCTTCACACAATTCACGGATTTATAATTGTCATTACATTGTTGAAATTGCTTAGGACGCCGTAGTAATGGTACAGAGAAATGTGTTTTGGAAGAGACTCACATAAACCACGCAAGCAAAAGAAGCTTAATTCTCAAGTACGAATTATGATGCATTTTGGACTCTGCAGATGCATTTGACTATTTGTAGAGAGAGAACAATGGGAAGGATGTGCGCTTACCTTCTCATGGACGTGGATGGTTGCATGAAGCTCCTGTTGTCGTCCTGCTACTGTCATGGATGAGGACGGAAACGAAAGGAGGGAAAAGAACATGACCGTGGTGGCGATGGCGCTAGTGGAGATAGGCAAGCATTCACCCATACCGCTCAGAACGAGCAGTTAACACAGAGAGAGAGAGAGAGAGAGAGAGAGAGAGAGAGAGAGAGAGAGAGAGAGAGAGAAGTCGCCGAACGCTTGACAGGAGGTTTGAACTTTGGACTGCATTATGATGGTAATGGGTGTGTGACCGTGTGTCTGAGAGACTCGAGAGCTGGAGCAAAAAGAGTGATCCGCGTGCGGCTGTGGAGAGAGAGAGAGAGAGATTTTCGTCGTGTGTCGTGGTCCGTGGCTCGAGAAGTATAGCATGAACGCACACTGATGAGCTTGTTCATGAGCGTACAGTCCAGACTACAGCTATATGAAAAATAAGGAAAGAAGAGAGAAACATGTTGCGTTTCCCATGATATTCTGTATATCTAAGAGTCGAAATTCAAGAGAAAGAAGCTTCTGTCCGTGCTGAGACTGTACTGTGCGAACGCGAAAGGTGACGAGCCGTCATGGATCTTGCTCATTTCGAAGGGTTTTGCCGTCCCCTCCAGGGGACATGAACTTGAGGATTACAATAGTCAGTTCACGGAGACCTTTTCTCTTTCACCCACTTCGATAAACCCGTCTCGCCGCCATCACGCAGATATCTTCTTTCTGATGTAGAAATGGTGGGTTTGCAGAAAAGCGCCCTTCTCACAGGCAACCTCACTTATCTTTCAACCACCAATGCATCAATAATTTCTCTCATTGGACTACACATCAGCCTCTACGTGGACATGATGTCTCTATTCATCCATTCAAAAGTCATAAGTAGCTAATAGCTATGCCTCTTTCTTAATTAATTTACATGAATAGAGATCCGCGAAGCTTTGTCTAAGTGTCCAGTCTTTGTTTTCACTGTGTTTATGTTATGTGTGCGTGTGTGTGTGAGAGAGAAAGGCGAGTTTAGAGAAATACATAGGGGATCATGATTTTTTCCTTATTGTTCACTCTTTTTTTTTGTTATAAAGTGCAATTCTACAAGGAAGAGCATAGTACCCATGGACCCCTGGAATCCCTCACAAACAAGGGCAAAACACCTAAAATTTAATTGGAATGAACAAAGTGTGAAGGCACACCATGGATAAGAACTCGAAAAGGACAACTAGAATGCCAAATGAGGAGATCATTTTGACATGTTAAAATGTTGTCCACAACATGCATGGCATGGCCCTTTCCATTTTTAACAAAATCCACTGAGAATGAGAATGCCTGAAGGCCAATGAAAGATGTTTCTAAAGGACATATTTTTTTATCTCATCTCAAGGATGACAATCAAAAGAATCTAACACATTAGATCCTCAATTGATTATTCTCGATTCAATATGTGCAAATCAACACGATGTTAGCTCCTCAAAGTGAAGCATAAAGAGAGTCTGTTGGGTGTGTGAGTTGTACTTTCAAATTTCAAACCAATCGAAGAGTAAGTTGAAGATTGAACTTGTACTGTGTGTTTATATATATATATATATATGTGTGTGTATATGTATGTATGTATATGTGTGTATGTATGTATGGATAGATAGATAAATAGCGGACTACTTACTCAAATTTTGTCCAAGGTGTTGGAATCCAGACGTTTTTGTTCTTCAAAACAAAGTTTCAAATTAAACATAAGAGAAAAATACAAGAGAAATAAAGGGAGGTGTAACTTGATGGATGATTTTACCATCTCATTCATGAGGTAGTATCCGCTTTCTTTTAAGTTGTTTCTTTTGAGAGGAAACACTCTATGGTCTTTGAAGGCGGAGGGGGGTTACTATTACAATTTTTTTTTATTTTTTCCAATGAAAACTAGGGATTTTTGTATGGATCATTCTTCGGGATTCTCCTTGATGTTAGTATTACACATTTGCTTTCGAAATTTATGCAAGATTTTGCTGAGCATCCACGAGTATATACCACACGATCTATTTAGAGCGATTTGCTAACTTATTTCCATAGGATGGTGCTCTTTGGAGACGAAAAACAAAAGGTGATTGATGCCATCTTTCCCCATAGCATCTTTTTGAAGTATTTTGATGGCAATGCACCACAATATGTTCTCCTTCTCGAGAGCTCAATGACGATATCCTCAGAGAAGAAAACCAAGCTCCTAGCGCCGCACATGGTACTCTGCACAGAAGTACATAATATGTAGAAAAACACAGTACACAGGGAGCACGAACACACAAGCATTACAGATGTGGTTGAACTTATAGTCTCTAGCTGACCAAGCCACTATGTTTTGTTAAAGAACATATACAAAAGTGTATGGTGGCCATTTGGCCTTTCACATGGACACTAACATTAATAATCTCCCACTAAAGTCCAATATGGACAAAGTAACTATGGGAGAAAAATGAAGAATGATAAAGAATATCTGAGTGTAAGTATCCAAACTATTCCTCCCACCTGGTGGGCATGTTACATAGTATACAATTGATTGAATAAGATCATGAATCAAGTAACCCCCATCAAGTGACAATAGTGTCGAATGCTATCCTATGGTAGAGCTTTAGTCAAAGCATCTGGAGCATTATCTCAAGTATGAACCTTCTCAAGAATAATGCGCTCAATGTGCTAAGCAATCTCTAATGAAGTGATACCTCACCTCAATGTGCTTAGTCTTTGCATGATAGACTGAATTCTTAGCCAAAGTAATGGCACTCTGACTATCATTGATCAAATGAGGTACATGCTGAGGTAGACCCATATCATAAGCAAGACGAGAAAGCCACAATGCTTTCTTACATGCCTCACTTGTTGCAACATACTCTGCTTCTATGGTGGAAACAATTGTACATTCTTGAAGACGAGATATCCAAGAGATAGCACCTCTAGCAAAATGAAAAATGTACCTTGATGTAGACTTACAATTGTCTACACAACCAGCATAGTCAAAATTTATGTAACCAATAATGGATGCTTTTCATCTACCTAAGCATAGACAACTATCCTTGATGCCACTCAAATATCTCAAAATCATCTTGACCACTTCCCAATGTTGCTTGCCACGATTAGACATATATCTGCTCACAACTCCCACTACAAATGCAATGTCTGGTCTCATAGCTAGCATAGCATACCTGAGACTACCAACAATAGATTGATAAGGAATTTTGGTCAGAAATTCCTTTTCGTCATCTGATTTGGGGCAATCATCCTTGCTCAATTTCACATAGGTGGGTAAAGGTGTACTCAATGCCTTTCCACCCTACATATTGAACCTATGAAGTACTTTGGATATGTACTTACTTTGAGACAAGTATATGCATATTTTACTCCTATCACAAGTACTGCGCATGCCAAGAATATGTTTGGAATCCCCCAAATCCTTCATATCAAATGTCTAATTCAACTTCTTTTTTATAATTGACAAGTCATAAGAGGACTTCCCAGCAATCAACATATCATGGACATAGAGTATTAAGCATATCAAGCTGCCATCTGAGCATCTCTTTATGTAGAGACAATGATCCTCATTGCTTCAAGAATAGCCTTGCGACCTCATAAAAGCATCAAACTTTTGGTACCATTGTCTAGGGGACTGTTTAAGTCCATATAAGCTCTTCTTGAGCTTACAAACTAGACTTTCTTTGCTAGGAACTACATAACCCTCTGGTTGTTCCATAAAGATCTCATCTATAAGATCTCCATGCAAGAAAGCAGTTTTCACATCCATTTGGACTAGCTCTAAGTCCTTCATTGCAATGAATCCAAGCAACATGCACAATGTAGTCATCTTGACCACTGGAGAGAAGATTTCCTTGAAATCAACACCATGTTGTTGCTTAAAACCCTTTGCAACAAGTCATGATTTATACTTTGGAGAAGCACTATTTGATGTGAATTTTAGCTAATATACCCATTTACATGGTAAAGCTTTCCTACCGTTTGGCAAAGGTAATAAATCCCAAGTACCATTCTTATGAATAGAATCCAACTCAGTCTTCATGGCATGCTCCCACTTGACATGATTCGTTGTCTACATAGCCTCTTTGTAGCAAGAAGGCTCACCTGCATCTGTTAGCATAACAAAATCCAAACCTGAAACATATCCATCATATGGATGTGAGACATGTGTAGAGCATCTCAATGATTGCTAAGCAAGAACATTTGCAGACTGATTTGGTCGGACATTCTCTTGAACATCCCTATGTGCAAATTTTTTATGCATGCTAACTAGAGGACTAGTATCCTCAAAAAGCACTCTTCTCACTTCAACCTCCTTAATGGGCTGTTTATGCATCTCAGAATCATTGAAAATGACTTCACTACTTTTGAACACTAATCGAGTTCAGGATCCCATAAGCGATATCCAAATTTCTTCTCAATGGTATCCAAGAAAAATGCATTTCTTTGACTTATGGTCCAACTAAGATTCTTGAGTATATAAACATATGCTTCACACCCAAAAACTTGAAGATGATCATAATATGGTGGCTTCCCTATCCATAACTCTTCTACAAGTTTGAGGCCTTTGGTAGTACTAGGTGAAAGGTTAATCACATGAACTGTAGTCAATATTGCTTCTGGCCAAAAGCCTTGTGAAAGGTTTGCATAATGGATCATAGAGACTACTCTATGTTGAATAGTTCTATTCATCCTTTCAGTGCCACCATTTTGTACTAGGCTATAAGGAGTTGTAAACTCTCTACGAATTCCTCTATACTGACAGAATAGGTTGAATTCATGTGAGGCAGATACACCCCCACTATCTAAACGTAAAGCCTTAAGCTTAGTTCCTTTTTCAATCTCAACTGAAGCAAACCATTTTTTGAAAGTAGGGAATACCTCATCCTATGCTTGATAGGATATACCCATACTTTTCTCTAGTAGCATCATCTATAAAAGTGATAAAATAAAGAAAAACACCTAATTACCTTATGGGCATGGGACCACACACATCTGTATGAACAAGATCTAAAAGCTCAATTGAAGATTTAACATGCGTTTTGTGCACATTCCTAGTTTTTTTTCCATATTAAAAATGATTACAAAATGAAAAATTAGAGAAAGATAACATAGGTAAGTAACCAGAACGAGAAACATTTTCCATTCCACTACATTATATATGGCCCAAATGGCCATTCCAAATACAAGCCATAGGTTGTTCAATAGCAGCTAACAAGTGTTCCTTCTGTGATACAAATAAAGGATAAAGTGAGCCAACTTTGCTTCCTTTTGCAATAACCATATTGCCCTTTGATATGCAAATGGACTGAGCATAGAAGACCACCTTGTAACCAAGGTCATCAAGTTGACCAACTGACATCAAAATACATGATAACTAAGGTACATGGCGTACATTATGCATAGTAAATTTTGAACCATCAATTAACTGCACAACCACATCTCTGATCCCCACAATGTCACACTGGTAAGAGTCACCAAGTCTCACAGTACCAAGAGACTTTGCTGCATAATTAGAGAACCATTCTCTGTGTGCTATCACATGGAAAGAAGCACCAGAATCTAGCAGCCACGTGTGGGAAAGAGAATCATCCATAAGAGCCTCAATTGGCACAATGCTATCGAGTGTCAACACATTAGCATCATCAAAAATAACATTAATTTCTTCAATCTTCACAATCCAAGTAGATGGTGCAAGTAGCTGTTTAACATGCCCATCAACATTTTTTCCTTTACCTTTAGCATTCTTTAATGCACAATAGTCTTTCTTCATGTGTCCTTTCTTATTATAATAATGGCATGCAATATCCCTCTTCCTTGATTTAATTCTCCTCTTATTTTGTTGACCATCATTTTCCTTGTTCTTGCTCCTACCACATTGCTGATTCTTTCCTTGGTAAGAATCACAAACATTATATACATCTCCACTCTGAGTGCCAACTGTATATTTTTTACAAATCTCCTCATTCAAGAATGCTCCACATATATCATCATAGACTAGTTTACCACCACGTGCACTATTGCTAATAGTTGTGCAAAACATATCCCATGATGATGGCAAGGTGCATAACAACAAGACTGCTTTCATTTCATTATCCATATCCATTTTCTGAGCTTGGAGAATATAGCATCAAACTCATTTAGATTAGTAGTGTTGGCAGTCAAGGAACTGAAGGACTCACAAGGCAAGGAAGCTTACGAAGGGAGTCAGAGCAAAGAGAAGGCACAAGCAGACAGAGTAGTCAACGACGATCTGGCAAGTAGGCCATTATTTTTTCAGGACACTAAAGCATATCAAAGAGGTGGACACACAAGGAGAAGGAGCAAGTAGGGAGTTCGAAGATGTGTATGTCAAATCGTTAGAAGAAATCCCTACAACAATAGTGATTTTCATCACTAAAAGCCATTGTAGATACCATTTCATATTTTTGTAGCTCCATTTTGTGCAAGCCAAGGAGTCCTTGAGCTTGAGGAGTATTCGAAGTATCTACCTACCAATTTTCATAATTTTTAGACTTCGTTTGAGTCTTCAAATAGGCCCTAGAACCTAATTTTTAACTAGACCGGACACTAGGTCTGGACACGACCAAAACTTAGTAAAAAACTACAAATAGAGCTAGAGATTGTAATTGATTTGAACTTGTATGAGATTTTTGGAAGTAATCTAAAGAACTCCATTGCTTCTCACTCTTTGTCTTACCTTGTGTGCGCGTGTGTGTGTATGTGTGTGCATGTTAGTGTGCTTCTCACTCACGCACTTGTGCCTTCACTTGCTCGAGGTCATCATACCATCCTCACGTCTTCCCGGATTGACATTAAAGGAGGTGCTACTCATCACTGAGCTACACCAAATTTTGGCGCCGTTGCTGTGGATCGAGCTTTGAGGACGAGCGTGTGATGGTAAGACGTAGAATTGAGACGTTGGTGTTGTAGGTAATTCCTTTACTTTTCTTATTTTTCTCTTTCCTACCTCACCATCATCATCACCTTCATCATCTTCACCATATCCGATCTCCATCTCCATCATCGCGAAAAAAATTTCAGTTTTTCTGATCATATCACCTTCTCCACCTCATTTCCCTCATTCCACTTGTGAGAGAGAGTGAGAGAGCGATATTGTGTGCGTTGTTTTTGCATGTTTCTTGAGCATTCTTGCAGGTTCTTGCTGCATCATCATCTCCAGCACTCCGCGTAGGTACGAAAAATCACGAAACTGTCTCTGTGTCGCTGACGTCTGTCGATCGCGATCGACAGAAAAATCGGCCATTTGGTAAAACAAAGCACGCCATAAGGATACACATAAGGAGCACACTCTAAATCACCTAAAACAGTAAAAAAATTTCGTGTTTCCCTGTCAATCGCGACTGACACCATCGATCGCGACCGACAGCCACGACCGACAGACCTTGTCAATCGCGATCGACAGACCTGTCAATCGTGACCAACTGACCCTGTCAATCGCGATTGACACCATCGATCGCGATCGATAGCCACGACCGACACCTCTGTCAGTCGCGATTGACACCGTCGATCGCGACCGACTGAATTATGAAGATTGACTGAATTTCTCGCGTTGCCACGTGTCCATCGCGACGGACACAGCCCCGATCGACTGAATTTACGGCGAAAATCCCGAAAAATGTGTTGATCGCGATTGACACCATTGATCACAATTGACATGACCCACGATCGACTCTGTCGATCGCGATTGACACTGTCGATCACGACTGATGTGTCGATCGCGACCGACAGGCCCCGACGGACACCTCTGTCAATCGCGATTGACAGACCTATCGATCGCGATTGACAGGCTTTTTCGGCCAATTTTCTAGGGTTTTTAATACCAAGTTTTTGGGGGTAATTTTTGGCATACCTATCAAATAATTTGTGATTTGTGAGGTCCCTACAAGTGTGTCTTGAGAAAATCCTGTGTATCAAATACCATACCTAGGGGGAACAAAACCAAGGGATCTATAGAATTGTTTGCAATAAAGACAGGGGACATAATTGATATCCAAATTACATGCATGAACGTGATCTGTCTGTCATTTGAATTTAAGTCTTGAGCTAATTTTGGGACTTTCACAGTTCCATTGAGAGCAATTGAGAGCATCCAAAGCAAGAGTTTCTTTGCAAGCTTGAGAACCGGGTTCTTGAGCATCATAAAGCAAGGGATCAACAAGTAAGGTCAGAATATTCTCAACTCCCTTTGTCAATTCCTAGCTTAGGCTAAGTTCGAGTAGTGCTAGGAGTAAGTCAGGACAACGATAGGCACGTGACAAGTCAAAGACTATCTAAGAAATCAAGTTCAAGAGATAACCTGTGTGTGACCGGGAACTTCAAAGGAAAAGAACTTAACGTGGAACGATCAACTCAAGTGCGGACAATCAAATCAAATATTCCTGATGACGCGATATCAGACAAGATCATAAACAAAATAACACACTAAAAAAGACTCAAGTGACTGACACCAATTGATCGGCAACGAGGTTGTACTGTGGGCAAAAATTCGTCTACTTAATTAGGCATATGAACCTTAGATCAGGACGACATCTAGTAAGAGATAGACAAAGTCTTAGGTCTTCAGAGGCTAGCATTAATCATATTGCTAGGTCTTGGGCCCAACAATTGAGCCGCCACTCGCATTACCCTAGCTCTGAGACTAGTGAATCAGAGATGTCTCAAGGTATGGAGAGACTTGCGGGGAGTTCAGGTGTGCCATATTTGTATAGGGTGGAAGGCCCCTACAAGACGCAGCTGGAATACCTTAGGACCAACCGATTAGGTGCTAGCATCTATGTAGAAGGCCTAGGAAGATCCGTGGTCCAGATTAAAAACCCGGACCAATCCATTGGACTAGAACACCCAGCTGTCAAGTTTGAAAACGGAGCATACTTGGACAAAGAAGGAACCATATATGTGGTCACTAGTCACCCAGACAGGACATATGAATTCAGAAATGTGATCCCTGAGACGGACATAGGTGACCTAGAGCAAGGGAACGTAGGAGGAGAGCCTAGGACCCCTCGAGGGAAATCTGTTCTTACTAGAATCCTCAATCCCGAGTGGGTTCCCTAGGACAATAAGAGTATAGATTTGCTCCTAAACCAAGAGACCGATGAAGCCTTTTGGAGGTATAAATCAAATAGGCCAAATGATGTAGGGTCAATCCTGATCTATGAGTTCAAAGATCCTGATAGCCCAGGCAGAGTGACCTACTTAGATCATGCTTCAGAGAGGATCTTTGTGGTTACAGAACATGACAGGCATGCTTATACTTGGAAGGGTGAATTCGTTTTCCCCCAACCAAGATCGAACGTGTCCTATGGTCACCCGGGAGCTGGAACATCCCAAGCTCATGGAGCTCAAAGAGATAGAAGTAGAGATAGGCCAGAAGTAAGCTTTGCCAACCCAGGGGGCAGAGAAAGAACGAGAACGAAAACAAATAGAGTGGAACCTGAGGTACTTAGAGCTCCAAGGAATCAAAGAAATGCAGATGAGTTCCCTCTACCAAGACCTAGAGAGCACACAAGGACTTTGAGACCAGCTCAGCTAGTTAAGTCCATGAAGAACTACTTCGATGGCACTGGAGATCCATACGATCATGTGGCTGAGTTTAGGCAAGTCTTGAGAGCTGAACAAGTTGAAGATCTGTTCACGTAGTACAATGACTTTGGTCTAACCCTTAGGAACACCGCCCTGACATGGTTTCAGCCACTAAACGAGAGGCAGTTCAGGAGCATAGACCAACTTCTAGAGGCATTCATTATCGAATTCTCTAAGTGGCATAAGACATAACACTTCCTCGCTGATTCACAGCTTCAAGCAAACCCCTCAAGAAATCGTGAGACTTGCCGGAAGAAGATTTAGGCAATACCTAGAGAGATGCCCTGTCCCTGAGTTACCCACACCAGCTAAGCAAGTGACTTTATTCTTGGATGGATTGCTAAGTACCAAATTGAGATCATATGTGTACTTGAAGGACCCTAGGACCATAGAAGAGTGTGTACGCATGTGCATTGACATCGAGGATAACCTAAGGGAGGAATTAGAGCTTTCAAAAATCTATAAAGATAGTGATAGTTCTTCTAGCCTCTCTTCCACACAATCCACATCTATTGAGGAATTAGCAGAGAAAGTAGCTCAAAAATTAGGTGTCACTAGCAAACAGATCCCAAGATTTGCCCCTGTGAAAAGATGCTATACTTGTGAAGGTGACCATATGGCGAATGTATGTCCCATTATGGCTCAACCCCAAGTAAATCCTAGTAGCCAGTACTGCACCATAGAACGAAGATACACAAATCACACAGCACAAGACTACCCATACAATAAGCAAGCGGTTAGGAAAACCTACCCTCAGCCATACCCTCAACAAGGCAGATACCAGAGTCAATACCCACCACAACAGTATACTAGGCCTCAGCAAAATTACCAACCACAATATCAGACCCAACTGAGACCCCAACCAGTGTTAGCACAACAACCACCTGCTCCTACTAATGTGATTCCGGTAAAGTATGCAGTTGCAGAAGAAAACCTGAATAGAGCTATAGTCCTAGTAACACCATTAATTTCAGAAAGTGATCCCAGTGACCATAGCTTTGATTCTACGCATGTTGATAGTCCCCAGGCTTACTACATGTAGTCTCCTGAACATGGTGAGTCCTACTACAGTGAGGAACCGAGTGAACCTAATTGGGAACCAGAGTATGCTAATGTCATGTACGCAAACCCCAACGCTAGACCCCAACCTAGGCAGGTAAGTCCCCCATTCCCTAGAGGACCATGCTACAGATGTCAGGGAGATCATCTCATTCGTGATTGTCCCTTGCCTCCACCTACACAACCCCAGTCAGTGACGATCCAGGGCTATTGCCAGGAGTGTGGAAAGGAGCATCTCGTATGAGACTGCCCAAAGAACCCTAATAATATGCCAAAAATCACTCCTATCAATGTCGTTGGGTTAGTTGTAGACTCCACAGGAAGTGTAACGTCCACTACACCAGTGCAAGTGATCACTAGAGCCCAAGCCTTGCAGCAGAACCAAAGTTTAGGCCAGGAAAAGAGCCCAGATGTTAGTGAAACGGAGAGCATGACAAAGAAGAGGACTAGAGCTTGGAGAGATAGTCGTGAAAGAATGAAAAGACAATGGGCAAAGAAAATGAGTGAACTTTAGGAAAGCCTAAGAGAAACGAGAGCCAGGATAACCGAACTCACATCTCAAACTCCCTCTCACACTACCCCTCCTCCACCATTCCCAACTCCATCCGACCCGCCACCTTCTAACCCGCCTCACCTAATCCCACCACCCCCTAGAGTAGGATCAGTCCTAGCAGATCCCACTCCCGAGGACCTAAACATGATGCTTAAATCATATCAGGCCAGAATCCAAGATGGGCCAAACGTAATTGATCATGGAAAGTGCTACCCTAGAGCAGAATTAGAGCTTGAACGAACTAAAATTTGTGCTAAGATGGTGGAGTTGGCTCAAACCATGTTTGAAGCCAGCCGCCTCTTTAACATATCAGCCAAGATGCAGCTGCACTTTGAAGGACTGTTAGAAAGAATAGAGAAGCTAATTGCACAACTAGAAAAGGAACCCGCCTCTCAACACAAGGACAAGGCAAGTGAAAGAGTAGGTCTTCCTGCCCACGAAGCCTATGTGCCTAACTCTATGGAGCCAGACACATCATCTTCCATGAATCGGTTCACACTAGAATTAATACGAGAGATTCAAGAAGACAAATGGGCTAAAGAAAGTGAAGTCCCTCCTCCCATTGAACTTGTGGATGATGCACACGACCAATTCCCACAAGACATCCCATCCATTTATGAGGAGCAGGAGAGCACCCAATCTCAGGAAAGATTAGACTTTGAGTCTAACTCTCTACAAGAATTACCCCACTTCAGAGGCCCATGGGAAGCTAAGTCTACTTATATGAGAGCACCCACGGTCATGGTACGAAATGAGGACTCAGTCATACCTAGGAACACAGAGGTAGTGAAAAATACTAAAGTATAGTGCAACCTCACCTTAGAAGAGCTACTCAAAGTGAGGCCAGAGCTATGGAAACATGTAGCCAAACAAGTACCAGAGATAGCAAAACCTCGTTCGCAGGTAGGATCACAGAGAACAGTGCCAGAAATACCATTGGACAAGATAGGAGACATGAGTGAGGGCGAAGAGGGAAACACATATCTTCCTATCACCCATCAAGGATACACCACCAAGGCCATTCTAGACTCAGGTGCAGGAGTTGCAATTGCTACCACTTCCCTATGGAAGCGTTGGGGCAAGCCAGCACTCAGGCCCACGAGGATGAAATTGCAAATGGCCGATGGTCACATAGAGAGACCCTTAGGGCTGTTAGAAGGAATAACTCTCACCACATGTGGTGTTGAGTTTGAGCATACATTTGCTATATGCGATTTTAGCAAAAATCATGCCTATGAAATGATCTTGGGACGACCCTTTATGCGACAGTTGCAAGTGGTACAGGACTCGGGAACCAATTCCTTGTACCTGCAACACTTAGGTGTTACGACCAAAGTGAATCTCAAAGATTACTCTCATAGAGATGTCCCTCCTATCCAATGGAATCCCCTCCATAGAGCCAAAGATGATACGGAATCGGTGCATTCCATAGGATCAGGATCCTCATGGATGCATGAAGACACCCACTTATGGATGTGCAAAGTAGCAGTAGAAGAAGAGAAGAGAGAAGAAGCCAGAGAGATAGGTGCAAAAGAAACACATAGATCAATTCAAGACCCAGCCTATGCACCTGTAGTCTTTCCTGACGAAGAATTTGAACCCCACGGCTGGGCAGAAATCCTAGCAACAATGGATGTAGCCATCAATGAAGAACAATGGACATTTCAGTCTTCTCCATAGAGCCAATCATGGGAGAGGCAGTGTTAGAAGAGTGTGAACCTAGCCCTGATGCATTTGAGGATGCAAGTGACTCCGATCTAGAGTCAATCATTATGGACCCACCTTTTGCATCAGATGAAGAATACTTCTATGAAGTAGAATTTCAACCCCAGAGGCATGGAGAGCTTACAAATGATGTAAGGCTAGCCACACATGTGACCCCGAAGGAAGAAGGAAAGAAAAGAAAGAAGAGAGAAGTCACACCAGAAGAGGAAGAATCTTTGTTTGAGGTCCCGGAAAATTTTAAGAAGTATGAGATAGATGACAGGAGAGTCATGATCAGAATGCCTAAACGAGAGGTGCAATCGGGGGAGGCCTATGATAACAAAGAAACCACCAAGAAAATAGTGGTAGCCGTGGAAGAAGGAGAAGAGAGGTGCACGTACATAGGCCATGACCTGACGGAAGACGAAGAGCACGAATTGATAGCCTTGCTAAGAGAATACAGAGATGTATTCGCTTGGAGTTACAAGGATTTGAAAGGTGTGGACCCTGACATATGCTCACACACTATCCCCATGACCTCAAATGCCAAACCTTCTAAGCAAAAGCCATACACATATAATGATAATTATGCTGCTAAGATCAAAGAGGAGATAGATAGACTAGTTGAAGCTGGATTCATCTATGAAATTGAGCACACTGAGTGGGTATCCCCCATCGTAGTGGTGCCCAAGAAAAATGGAAAGCTGTGTGTATGCATTAACTTGAAGAAGGTCAATGCAGCCACAATTTGAGATAACTATCCGCTTCCTATCACAGAACATCTCTTAGAAAGAGTAGCAGGCAAGGAAGTGTACAGCTTCCTTGATGGATTTTTTGGCTACAATCAGGTAGTCATTGCTCCCGAGGACCAACATAAGATGGCTTTTGCCACTGAATGGGGCATATTTGCCTTTAGAGTAATGCCATTTGGGCTTACCAATGCACCCGCTACCTTCCAGAGGCTGATGTGCCATGTATTTAAAGAGTTCCTGAGGAAGAACTTAGAAGTCTATGTTGATGATCTTTGTGCTCATTCCAACATTAGACAAACCCATATTCCTGAACTCAGACAAATCTTTGACAAATGTAGAGAATATCAAGTCTGCCTGAACCTAGAAAAGTACGTTTTTATGGTCAGGCAAGGCAAGATTCTAGGACACATAGTGTCAAAGAATGGCATATCCACTAATGAAGAGAAAGTGAGAGCCATAGCGGAGCTACCTAGGCCAAAGAATGTCAAGGAAGTACAAGCTTTCATGGGGCATTGCAGTTATTACCGACGGTTTATACACATGTATGCCATCATAGCAAAGCCTCTGTATGGACTTTTGACTAACTTTGAGTGGACTGATGAATGTGAGAATTCCTTCAATGAGCTTAAATGGCGATTATGTTCAACACCAATCTTGACCACACCAGATTGGAATAAAACTTTCCATGTTCATGTAGATGCATCCAATTATGCTATTGGGTGTGTACTCGCGCAACCTATCGGTGAAGGTAATATGGATCTTCCAATTGCCTATGCTAGTAGACAATTGAATGCAGTTGAACGAAATTATACTACTACTGAGAGAGAAGGACTAGGCATGGTATATGCGGTTAAAAAGTTTAGACATTACTTGCTTGCAAATAAGTTTAAATTTTTTACTGACCATCAGGCACTGCTATATCTCGTGAACAAGCCATGCAATACAAGAAGATTAGTTAGATGGTTTCTCTTACTAATGGAATATGATTTCGAGGTTGTGGTAAGGAAAGGGAAGACTCACTTGAGAGCAGACCATCTCTCTAGGCTCACATTTGGAGAAGCCCCACAAGGAGTGTCAGATGACCTTCCTGATGCTTACCTGTTTAATTTGGAAGTGGTGCCGCAGTGGGCTAAGCCATTAGTGCTAGTATTGACATACGGGCCTAACCACCCAATAATAAACACACAGGACAGAGAGGTAGTAAAAGCCCAAAAGTATCACATCATGGCAGGAAGTATGTACAAGCACACAGATCAAGGGATCTTGGCTTGTTGTGTGGAAGAGGATGAGTACGCTAAATGGTTGCACTTAGCACATGTAGGTGCATTAGAGCAACACTACTCAAAGCAACGAACCCTACGGACACTAAGGAGACTCGGAGTGCATTGGCCGACTATGGAAGCTGATGTCCAAAAGTTGTGCAAGGAATGCCCAATCTGCTGCACTAAACCACCTGTGGAACATGCCACTCTTTATCAAGTGTCCATAGTGCCTGATTGGAGTGAACCACTAGTACACTTCCTGAGGACAAAAACATTCCCTCCAAACATGAATCTGGCTAGGAAACAGAGCTTAGAACAAGAAGCCCTGGATTACTCACTCATTGGTGATAATCTATACAAACGTGGTAAAGATGGTTACCTCAGACTATGCGCCCATGAGAGTGACTCATCAAGGTGTAGCAGGAGGACATTTTGGACCAGATCGAGTGATTAAAGCGATCCTATTTGCAGGCTTGTGGTGGCCTACCCTTCACATGGATGCACATACCTATGTGAAACGGTGTGATGTTTGCCAGAGAACTCAGTGTCCTATACGCAAAGATGAGATGCCACTGAAACCTATGATAGGTGG
The DNA here is from genome assembly GCA_020310875.1 of Ceratopteris richardii. NCBI lineage: Eukaryota > Viridiplantae > Streptophyta > Polypodiopsida > Polypodiales > Pteridaceae > Ceratopteris > Ceratopteris richardii. Next base: position 166,174,674 of record CM035406.1, read on the forward strand.
ACGTGCATTCTCTAAGTGGGGAATAGACTTTGTAGGTCCTATTAATCCCCCAGCTAAGGGTTCCCATGCAGAGTACATCATTGTTGCCACGAACTATCTAACCAAGTGGGTAGAGGTAAAAGCCACAACAAAGAACGATGCTCAAACAACAGCTAAGTTCTTATTTGAGAATGTGTTCACCAGATACGGGTTACCTATAGAGCTAGTCAGTGACAGAGGCACTCACTTCTTGAATGAAGTTATTGAAAATCTGCTCCAAGAATTCTTGGTAGTACATAAGAAGTCTGCCCCCTATCACCCCCAAGCTAATGGCCAGGCTGAGAGCACAAATAAGATCTTATGCAATGTACTGACGAAATTAGTGAACAATAAACGCTTTGATTGGGACAAACAGCTACACCATGTTGTTTGGGCATACCGAGTCGCCTACAAAACGGTACTCCAAGCCACCCCCTTTCAGATGGTATTTGGCCAAAATGCAGTGTTACCATTGGACTTCTTAATACCTACATTGAAAGTATCACAACAGCAGGAATGGACGGGTCATGAACTCTCCTCTAGACTATTTGACCTTGAACGATTAGGAGAAACAAGACTGAGGGCGATTGCAGGGATATATGCAGCTAAGAAACGACAGAAGGCATACTTTGATGCCCACGTTAAGGATAAAGGTTTGAAGGCAGGCGACCTAGTACTAGTCTACACTTTGAAACAACATGCGAGGAAACTAGAGAAGAGAGGCTACGGACCCATGATCATTAATAGAATCTCAACAAGTGGAGAAGTGCAACTAGCCACATTAGAAGGCGATATTCTCCCAAGCTACATAAGCGGATGCAGAGTCAAGTTATATCAAGAACCTCTGACGGAAGAGATGCTAAGTCGACTCAACACTGCTAAGAAACGCAAAGACGAAGAAAGACGAATTCGAGAAGAAGCTCAAGCAGAAGCATTGGAACGCATCCGCAGAATGAAGTTGAGGAGACAGGGTAGAGAGCAACCTAGGACAGATGCATATGCAGATCAAGGATATCATGTGGCTATGGGTGAAGTTTCAGCTATCAGCTCTCATAGGATAATTGATCGACGTCCTTTTATAACCTTGGAGATAGGACAAGGAAAGGGTGCAAGGATTGTAAGAGCCTTGATTGACTCAGGTGCAGCCACTAGTGCTGTTAAATTTTCGTACTGTCAAAAGTTGAAATTAACCGTCAATCCTATAGAAGCATATCTCATAGGATTGGGAGGTGTGGAAACCCCTTGCATGGGCGAGGTGGAACTTCCCCTCTACATTCAAGACGAAGTAATGACAGTCAAAGTACTAGTGTGTCAAGATGAGGACCTCACTGAGCCTCTTGTCTTGGGTCAGGACTGGATCTATGATCATGCAGTCAACCTAAACCTAAGGAGTAGACTTCTTCAGGTATGGGTAAATCATAGTCGAATTACAGTTGAATTGGAAAATGAGGCACTCAAGGAATTAGGTAAGGCATGAACTCCTGGTCCTTCCAGGGGTGCACATGAAGTTGACAATGCTATTCTTGTCCAAAACTGTATGATGCAGAAAGAGGATTGTCTCAACAACGGAGTCAAGGATAAGACGGCACTCCCTTCTTTTCCAAAGGCCAGAGGGGTGCAGCAACCAAAGGCAGATCAAATACAGAAGGAGCAGAGTACTACCTATACTGGAGGCCAAAAAAACGTGCGAAGCACAATGTCTCAGCCGTTGAAACAAGTGTGGGTGCGGAAAGGCGAACACCCTGTTGCGACCACGCCAACGCCACGGCCAAAACCTCTTATTAGTAATCAACAAGACGACACTAATAAGAAGTCTTTCATAAATTCTTCTGCGAAAGTAAAGTCTATTTGGGTACCCAAGAAGTCGATGAAGGCTAGCCCACAATCACGACAAATCTGGGTGCCTAAGGCTTGCTTGCGGGCTCAAACAGCTACACCAAGGCCACACCCGGTACAACATGTTTCACTCACTCGAACATCCGATGCCCATTCTTATACATCACACACGGACACATATTCCTCCCTGAGCACAAGTAGAATCACTTGTAAATGGGTCCCTAAAAAGCCTCATTTTCAAGCAGATACTCCTATAAAACTCTCTAGAGTCTCCACAAAATCAAGATCAAAACCCATCCACTGTGTTTGGCAGCCTAAAACTTGTAATAAACCCCCGGATCCCAGTTGTAAATCCATGCCCACCTACTAACTACGTCACTCTCACACTACATCATTCCACTTAGCTCCTAGGTCTACCCAATTCCTAACTACACACACAAGCACCGAGCACTTAATAACCTACTAATCTCTCCCGAACCTCATGTTAATGTCGTAATGGGGATAAAAACGGTTCTATCTTGTCCTTCACAATGTTAACACATGTTTCTATATTCTCACAGAGTTAGGAGGCAAGAAGTAACATGGCAGATACGGCAGGAACTAGCTCCCAGGCAGGCACCAACCCCCAAGTCGTGGACATTGAAAGTCTTCCCATTGAGGAGGAATTGAAGGAACGCCCAGTGGCATTGAGGGCATTACACGCCATATCGATTCAGAATCCTCCACAGGGGCACACAATGCCGGTCAGCAAAAACTCACATTGGTTCAGTGATGTGGCAGGATCTCTGGGTGAAGGCACTTACATGTGGGAGGCCGAGATAGAATTCAATGGGCGCTAGGGCAGGTGTCACTTCTTCACCAGGGAATTTGAGAAACTGCAAAATAATGAAGGGCTGAAACCTATATGGAAGAAGGCGGGACTCTACGATTACTTCAAATTCCAATTGCCAAAGCCCGACTTTCTAAGATGCTCCTATTTGATTAGCACCCTCACTCCGAGCAAAGACAAAAAGGGATACAGCACCTTTGTCCTCCCAACTCTCACAAGGGGCAATGAGCTGAAGTGCTTCAGGCTGACTATCAATTTGGTAAGGGAATCTCTAGACATGAAAGGAATGCACATTCCCACTGAGAAGGAGTCCATGGTCCCCGACAATATGAAGAACAGGAATCTGACGAAATTAAAGGACATGGTAGCAATGACAGCAACGATTGCCATTCATTTGCGAATGGTCATGCAACATTTCGCATTCCCCGCTCAGGAGAGGTTCACAATGCCACCCAAAAAGATATGGTTTAGTCTATACTTGGCCGACGCCTTCGATTTGACAATCAACATGCCCCACTGGATTATCGACCAAATCCACTTGGCTCATCAAAGGTGGTATAAAAAGCAAAAGTCTGTACTGTATGGATGCTGTGCCCTCACCAGGATTGTGTATAGATGTTTGGCTTATGATGTGCCAGTTCAAAGGGCACTAATTTGGACCAGGTTACAGGAATTTCAACGTAGACTATCAACCGCAGGGCCTCCATCAAAGAAAATGAGAGGCACAGTTCAGATGCCCTGTGCACAAGCCCGCGGTGCGACACTAACACCTGAGACAACTCCATGACTTCCGAGGCGTGTACAACCCTTCACTATCAAATTACCAAGACACAGCACTGATGGACCGAATCTGGTGTTTCCACCGGTACCAACAGACTTAGAGTTTCCTCACGGATTCACATTAGAAGACCTAACCGATGAGGAGGTAGCCAGGATAATCGAGGCAGTTAACGCGGAAGTCGAGGCAGAACAGGCAAGCGGCCAGCAGACAGTCGCAGACCAACCCCATCCAGTCCAACCAAGAGTAGTTGAAGTGGAGGATGAAGAAGAAGAAGAACAAGAGGATGAACAGGAAGGATTTTCTAATGAGGAAGCGCATGAATATGAGCAAGAAGTTCTACAGGAACTTGAAGGAGCCCCGGCTTATGTGAAGGAATTGAAAAAGCTGTATGATACCATCAATAGAGTTCAAGAGCAACACAGAATGTCCCTAGCAGCAGGAAAAGCCCTCATGAATCAAATCCTTGAGGAGGAAGGTGTGGACGAGCAATACCGAACAACCCTTGACATGATAGCCGATGCATTGGGGGTACCTGAGACGGTGCATACCGCCCTTGCACAATCACGAAGAACGGAGCGAAGATGCGGCAGACGTCCACCTCGATCAGGAAAACAGATGAATGTATTAGTATCAGAACCACAAGGAACATCCACAACCACGGGCACATCACACACCGTTCATGATACTGAGGAGACCCGTACATCAAGTGCACCTCCGTCACCCCCTTTGCCACCACTACCTCCAACTCCACCACATTCACCTCCCACTACCAGTGTAACCACTACTGTCACCGCAGGAGTCACCAAGCAAAGTCACAACCGTAGTTGACACGTCTGAAGAAGTCAAAAAACTCAGAGCAGAACTAGAAGAATTACGAAGTAAAGTCATGCAATACGAGCGTCAACCCTCTCCCCTTGTAGAACCCGAACCTGAAGACTTAGTGCCAATTGAAGTAGAGGAAACCTTTGAAGACCCATACGTTCCCATGCCTGCACCAGGGGGCAAGCAAACAGAAGAGGGCATGTACACCAGCGAGATCGAGGCTCCTGAATGGATGCAGAGGTTAGAGAAAGTGGTCACAACCCATGATGACAGAGTGGCAGTTCAGATAGCATCTATGTCACGTTTGGAAGAGGTAGTCATAAAATCGGAATACTTTAGAAACCTCTCCCATCACAGGTGGATCGGCACATCCGACGATTTGTATGTTCCTTTCTGTGTCTTAATGGCGGATTACAATGCTGAAATCAAGCACCACACCTCAAAAGAACCAACCTCGGCAACACAGTTTGCACCGGACGACATCCCAACAAGTGCCAAGCAAGGGAATATACATCAACCTACTTGGAGGATTCGTCTGCTTGAAACCTACCCTGAGATGGTAAGGACATGGAATAACATGCCTTTGTATATCAAATACAACCCATGCTACTGCCCTGTCTTTCGAAGAAGGTCGTGGCCGGAATACACAAAAACTGTGCTGACAACCAAAGGATGTGAGAAATGGCTCAATTATGTCTACTTAGCACCACCTAAAGGCCAACCTACCATAGGATATATGATTTCGACGATTCGGCATTGGGGGGTCCAGTTCAAAAATGTACCAGATGTTATGGCCCAAATGTGCCTCAAAATTTTTGAGCTCATGTTGGTCACCTTCAAGACCTTCAAGACCTAATTTTTAACTAGACCGGACACTAGGTCTGGACACGACCAAAACTTAGTAAAAAACTACAAATAGAGCTAGAGATTGTAATTGATTTGAACTTGTATGAGATTTTTGGAAGTAATCTAAAGAACTCCATTGCTTCTCACTCTTTGTCTTACCTTGTGTGCGCGTGTGTGTGTATGTGTGTGCATGTTAGTGTGCTTCTCACTCACGCACTTGTGCCTTCACTTGCTCGAGGTCATCATACCATCCTCACGTCTTCCCGGATTGACATTAAAGGAGGTGCTACTCATCACTGAGCTACAAGTAGCAACAGTGTCTCTATCCTTCATGCGAAGTTCATATAATTTTCTCATGAGATACACTTTATTTGATGCCATCTCTTTTTCATATGTATTTCATAACTTCTTCCAAAGCTCCTCTGCACTTCCAAAATCTAATATTGTAAAGTAAACATTGTCTACCAAGTGCAATCGAATGGTAGACCTGGCCATTTCATCTAACTCATCATAGTCATCAACATCCATGTTAGCAGGCTTCTTTGAGATTCCATTTACTGGCTTCCATTCCCTCCTCTTAATTAGCACATCTTTAATCTGATTCTTCCATAGAGCAAAGTTTGTGCCATTAAATTTTTGCATCTCAAAATGGTCTTTGCCATGCAAGTTATAGCTCCTCCTCGGAACCCTAGCATGCCTGAGATCTCTGATGCCATGATAGTAGAGAACTGAATAGAATGATAATGGAGCTAGAAGATTCTAAAAACCACTAAAGCTCAAAGAAGGATGACCAAGTATCAGACTCTGAAAGAGAATTTAGTAGTCTCCCCCCCCCCCCCCCCCCAAAAAAAAAAAGAATTAATGAAGAGTAATGACCAACCAAAAGGATTATGTGAGAATAAATGTGCTCACACCAATGTGTACCAAGGAGTAAATCGACCACTGTATAGTTGACAAAACCATAAATTTGGAAAAATTTGCTAGAGTATCCTCTCTAAAATGAGCATATGACTAATGTCAAAATCTCATAAAACTACAAGTATTGACATGTTTACCTGCATAGTGAATCATTGAATCCACTACATATAATCAATTATCCAAAAGAAACTAACTAAGCTTATCGAGCACCTATGAACAACTATCATACATCTCCTATGGCGAGGTTGGGTAAGTCTTCCACTTGCATCACTGAAGAGGCCTCAACATCTAGGTGTCACCGAGTTAAGAAAACCTCACCACGACATTCTTTATCAAACGTAAAAAGGCTTTATGCAAAAACGTGCCCGCTACATCAATGAACACATGGACATACATAAGTGATATCCATAGAAGCATACATAGTGTGTATGTGCTCAGTATATGCAGTAAAATGGCACTAAAAGGTGGAATTCACATCCCAAACACTGGCCAACAACACCTGCAAGTGTCTATCAACTTTGTTCTTTAGGCTCAAAAAACTAGTCTGGTTGAAAACATAGCCCCAAAAGCTGAACATTCGTTGTCAAAGAGGTACAAACAACACTCATCTTGATATTCTTGGACATGTATGAAGAGAACTATGCACGAAAGAACTCCAAAATGGCTCCAAAAATCACCCCAAAAATTCTTCAAAAATAGGCTTTGAATGCAAAGAATGAAGCTTTGAGGGCCCAAAACTTGTTGAATATAATGTGAACCTTAGTGTTTCCCCTTCTTCAAGCACCACAAGAGTGTAGTTTAGTGTCAAGAGATTGCCATGGTTAAGCGAGTTCAAGGGGGAACAATACTGGGATGGGTGACCTCTCGAGAAGTACCAGGAACCTCTGTCTTCTTGATCATTGAGGTCCTCCCTCCTGCACAACCAATGGTGACTTTGGTGACTCGGATGACAAGGTATGCCAAGGTCTATGTTTTGGTTGCTGCTTTGGTCAAAAGCCTTGGGTGGGTAGGCAAGTGCTCGCTTCACTCGCACAAAAGCAAGAAAGCTTTTGCATCAAAATGCTCTGATACCAATGAAGTATTTCGATGGCAATGCACCATAGCGCTTTCTCCTTCTTGAGAGCTTCACGATGATATCCTCAGAGTAGAAAACCAAGCTCCTAGCATCACACACAGTACTCTGCACAGAGGCTACAGAATACGCAGAAAAACATAGTACACAAGAAGCACGAACACAAACTTTTTATGTGTTACAAATGCAATCGAACTTACAGTCTATGCTTGACTAGACCACTATATGTTTTATTAAAGAACATATACAAAAGTATCCGGTGGCCATTTGGCCTTTAGCATGGACACTAACGGAAACACTTTTACACCAAGGAGGAGCCTCACAATTATTTCTAGCCCTAGCATTGGTCTAAATCCTTATAGGGAGAATTTTCCACATGAGGACAAACTTTTTTCTTACTACTTATGGATGTCAAATCTCTTTGAACTTGAAATCACATTGGATCAAGGCCAATTAATGCATCACTTCTTGTTGAGATTATGGTGAACCTCAAGATTCTTCTTGAGTTTGCATACCTCAGATCTTATTTACATTCTTTCGCTTCATCCCTCTTGAATGAGGAGCCTCTTGATCGATGAGTGGCATACTTTCGGCATGCCATAAGCATTCACTCTCCATCTAAGAAGACACTAGTCGTCTAATTCCAACCTCTAGTTGGGATCCAAGTTCTCAAGCCTCCTCCACTCCTTCCTTTTCCTAGTTCCAAATTTGTCGTTGGAAAAAGCCTTTAGGACACAAGTTCTTGGCTTTTTGGAAATTAGCTTCTTCGACCTCTAAAACTCCACTAATGGGGAACCACATAGAATCATTTAGAAAAGGTTGATCTTCCCACTTCCAGGGTTTTAGATTGTTCCAAGCTTCCCACAAAGAGACAATAAGAGCATATCCATTTGGGATCACTAAGATAGGGGGAACAAGAAGCGTAATGCTATCATGATTATTTCACCTAGATGTACCAAAGAGCGAGAGGAGAGGTGTCCCAAAAATCCCTCTAGGATTCATCTAGGAAATCTTGATATTGGGGCTATGTCTAACAATCTCCCTGGAAAATGGATGATCAAAACTTGGATGCATAATGGTGCACCTTCTATACCCTTGTTAAAGCCATCCATTAATGAATGACAATCAGCATTTTTTATCTGTATCAATTGAGCTCTCTTTCTTCACTTCCTATAATTTTAAGGAAAAAGTTTGAGTTGCTCCATCTTCCACTTAAAAATTATGCAGACATCCGAGAAACATCAACTTATTGCATAAATCTCCGAGCCTGTACAACCAACAAGAAGTGGGCGACTTATATTCTGTATGTTTTGAACACGTTCTTGATCCTTTTATACTTATATTCTGCAACGCCCATCATTTCTTCATCAAGCATTGCTCTCTCTCTCTCTCTCTCTCACACACACACACACACACACACACACACATTGGTTGTCGTATTAAACGTGCAAGCACATGTCTGTTTCTTTGGGCAGTACTCCTTTTGCCAGCTTTCGTTTTTCAATCCTCACTTTTAGCAAACTAAGAAGAATCTTGTTGAAATACTCAACAATGTTTTTTTGAATGGACATTGCAGAAAAGTTGTCGAAAAAGCAAAAAATTAAAATACTATAGAGATTGGAATTTTCTGCACACGATGTACACATAAACTCGAGAAAGGGCGTTTTAAGAAATGTATGTGTGTCTTATGTAAACACCAAAAATATGTTTTTCGAATTTCAAAAGAATGTATGTTATGCCAATCGTACAAAAAAAATCATTTTGGCTGAAGTATGATGTTATTATCCATGTGAGCACCTGCAAACCCCTCCTAATTGCTTGCTTTTTAACGTGATTGTTTGTCAAGAGATTGATTTCGGGTAGTTTAAGATTAAAATATGGAAAATGTCAGCATAAATAAATTAAAAAAAAAATGAAAATATAATTATTTCATAACCTTTTCCCAAAGCATGTCCCACGGATACTGTTTTGCAACACATACGCATAGTCTATGATAAAAAAGAAAAGGGAACATCTATCTCTAGGTATGCACATGAGGAGCTCAAATTTCTGTTGTGGATTTATGTAAGCCATGAAATACTTAAAACGGTATAAAGTCCTTAAAAAATCTCTATGATCATCTTTTCTCAAAGGAATATGATGGATTTTTTCACAGGGATATAGTTCAAGTATGAAAGCAAGAAGAAGTTCAGCTAGAAAACTCTATTCTGTTAAAACATATATAACTAAAATGCTTTTAAGGTCCTTGGTCATGTATACACACTAGGGTTATGAAAATCATTTGTAAGGGCAAGAAGTGTACAAGCAATTATATTGTACTTCTACATGTCACTAGCAATGAGATCTAAGAAACCACACATTGGAGTGATGTATAAGTGAACAAGATTTTGCACTCTTGTACAGACCAGAAGTGGTAGCATGTGTGTTAGTATTAATATAAAATAGGAAGCAAGCTCAAACATTGTGAAAATATTTCGTAAAGTTTCTCTTTTACTAATTTGCATTATTCGTTATTCAAATACTAATTTAATTATGAATAATTACCAAATTATATAAAGATATTATATTATTTGACCAAATTAATTGATGATGTGTCAATACAGTCAAGGAAGCTTGAATCATTTGAGACTTTCGAACGGAAGGACTTTTGGTTGAAAACTAATTCGATCAAAAGATGGTTTTTTTATGCTCACAATTAGAACTAAAAGTGACATGTGTTAGATTTTTGCAGAAAACCAATTTAGCGATGCCAAGCACCAATTTGGCTGACAAATATAGGTTTTCGTTAGTATATACATTGGTAAAACATCAAATATATGCTTCCAAACCTTTATCTTCACTTATTGTTTCAAGTAAGTGAGAAATTTTAGCTATTATTTATTTTCCATTTAAATTTGTTAATTCTTCATTTCAATTTATAAAAATAAATATATATATATATATATAGATATATAATTTATGAAAGAATTTAAAAATATAAATGACGTAGAACTAATCAATAAACACATACACATACATGCAGACACATGTACACATATACATATGTATGCACATTGATTTGTTAGGTTGTATTCCTACAAATATCAGGACATCATGCATCTAGTCCAAAAACCAAATAGCTAGGATTGCCAAAATACCTGCACTTAGATTGCCTATGTTAGACTTATTTCTTACATGTTTTTTGGTAGGGCCAAACATTTTGTGAGCAAGTGTAAACTCATGCTAGAATGGCAGATTACCTCCTTGGCTACTTTACCCTAACTCTAACTCTGAAAGAATAGACAACTATGGAGAGCCTAACAAAATTCAAATGCTAAGTTCAACATGATTCCAAATCTGAATTGTAGCATGTGTTTACACTACATGAAAATGTTCTTCTCAATTCAACACCCTACCTAATCCTTAATACATGGATTTGCTCATAGAATAGCACCTTCAATGATTAGGCAATTCAATAGTGTTACTTCAAATCACTATAGTTAAAAAAACTTCTAGAAATAGTTGGTACTAAGTTAGAGAACACTAAGGAACTAAAAAACTTTACAAGACTTAGAAAGGAAGATGATGTTGAAAACATCAATATAAAAGAGTTAGGAATTGGAATAAGATTGAATTAACATCAACAAAATAGATTACAATGGGGAACCACTACCATACAAACAGAGTAGGATCATTCCAATACTACAATCATGCTAATAAGCTTCCACCTTATAGTTGCACTACATCTCTATCTACTTCCTGTTACACTTATGTGTTCCTTGTGTTGCTTACCTCCGAAAACAGTTGGAGAGTGAGCACATGAATGAAGGTGATTCTATGGACAGTTTCCTAACAAAGATCAAAGACTTGAAGGAACAATTGATTTCTGCTGATGAGGTTATACCAGATAGCTCACTTGTGCAGACCGTTCTGAATGGTCTTCCTGATTCATATCAGATTTTTGCTTCTACTCTTCGGTTGATGATGAAAGGCAATCCAAATGCCTTTTCATTTGAGGAGTTAGTCTCTGTTCTGTTGAAGGAAGATCAGTCCAGGCAAAACAAGTCCATTATGCGAGTTGCAGATCAAGCTTTCTTGGCTAGTCAGAAGGGCAAAGGAAAATGGAGCTCTTCAACTAGTAAGCAGAAATCTGCTAATTCTGCATATTCAAAGAAGGAAGATAAAGATGAGAAGAAATAAGAAAAGCAGAAATTGTTTTGTAAGTACCAAAAAAGGGAATTATCATATCATAAAGAACTGTCCAAAACTCGCTGCTAAAGAGGCAAAGAAGAAAGAGGCAAAGAAGAAAGAGGCTGGAATGGTTGTTGCAGAGGCCTCTACACCAAAAACAGAGTCTGCAAATCTTGTGCAGGAAGAAGAATGGGCGTTTACAATTGTTTGCAGTTTTGACCCATCTTCTCATGATCAATGCATGTCTGCAGTGGACTTAGATGTTTGGTACTTTGATAGTGGGGAGACCAAACACATTACCTCGCAGCGTAGTTTCTTCTGTTCACTCGAGCCTGCCCCTACAGGGAATACTGTCACATGCACCAACAACTCCTCTTATCCTATTATGGGAGTTGGTAAGATCATTCTGACTACTGCTGATGGTAGTTCTTTCACCTTGTCAGATGCTTTATTTGTGCTAGGGATCAAGAAGAATCTGTTATCAGTTTTTGCATTAGCCAAGATTGGCTTGGTTGATTTACTTCGTGACTTTCATTGATGATTTTTCCAGGCATGCATGGGTATATCCACTCAAAGTAAAGTCCGAAGTGTTCATGTGCTTTAAACAGTTTTTGGTTTTGGCTGAAAATTTGTCAGCATGTAAAATGGGCACCCTTGGTTCTGATCGAGGGGGGGAATATATGTCTTCTGATTTTAATGCATTTTTGGCTGAACGTGGGATAAAACACCAGTGTACAGTGCCGTATACACCTCAACAGAATGGAGTTGCTGAACGAAAGAACAGGTCACTCATGGAGATGGCGAGGTGCATGGTCAAGAGTCAGGCTTTACCACATAGTTTCTAGCTTGAGGTTGTCATGTGTGCAGCATATGTACTGAACAGGTGTCCCACTAAAGTGCTGCATTCTATCACTCCATATGAGGCTTGGCATGACCGCAAGCCATCTGTTGCTCATCTGCATGTTTTTGGTTGTTTGGCATATGCATTAGTGCCTGAACAACATCGCAGAAAATTGGATGATAAAGCAGTAAAATGTATTTTTGTTGGATACAGTTCTGAAAGTAAAGGCTATCGTCTGTATCATCCACACACTAAACACATTCTGGTTAGCCGTGATGTTGTATTTGTGGAAGATGCTATTCAGCCATTGCTTTCATGTACTAAGGAGACATCTGTTATCTCCAAAGACATGTATGATACTTTGATGCCTCTTTTTACACGTGGATAGTCTAGTGCTGGTCCTAATGAGGAAACTTCTCAGCCTTTGCAGGTTTCATATGATGATGCAGATCATTCCATTTTTTATGCAAATTTACATGATGCACTTGTTGATGAGAGAGTTGATATTGAGCAGGCAAAAACTATGCCAAAATGGCTGGTGCAGACTTTGCATGATAGCAAATTAGATGCACCTTTGTCATATCGTACTCGTTCAGGCTCTCATAGTGCCTCCTTGCATCAGATTTCTATGCTATGGCTGCGTGTAGTCTCTGTGATGAGAATGAGCTTGTTTCTTTTGATGAAGCACAGAATTCAGAAAATTAGATGGATGCTATGCAATCTGAATATGATGCTATAATGAAGAATGGTACATGGTCTTTATGTGACTTGCCTCCTGACAAGAAGGCCATTGGCACTAAGTGAGTATACAAGCTGAAGCGTAAACCTGATGGTACAGTTGACAGGTATAAGGCTAGGCTTGTTGCCAAGGGTTATGTGCATGAAAGAGGCATTGATTTTGATGAGACCTTTGCACCTACATGCCGTATGACTACTGCTCGGAGCATTTGTGCACTTGCAGCCCATCATGGTTGGAATGTACATCAGTTGGACACTAAAACAACATTTTTGAATGGTGACTTGCATGAAAAAGTGTATGTTTTTCAGCCCTGTGGCTTTGTGCAAAAAGGGCATGAAAACCAAGTGTGCATGTTAAGGAAGGCATTATATGGTTTAAAGCAAGCACCACGTGCTTGGTATGAGAAAATACATGCCTATTTGGTTGCACATGGTTTTGAGAACAGTCCAACTGAAAGCACCTTATATGTTAAGCGTGCTAATGATGTGCTTCTGATCATTGTTGTCTATGTTGACGACATGCTGCTCACTGGTCCTATTGAGACACATATTGCTGATTTCAAGGCTGATTTGCATGCCTCATTTGAGATGTCTGATTTGGGGCATTTGCATCACTATTTGGGCATTCAATTTATGCAAGTTGATGGTGGAATGGATTTGTGTCAAACAAAATATATTGACACATTATTGCAGCGTTTTGGCCTTGAAGACTGTAAGCCTATTCCCACTCCTATGGAGACAGGTTTACGATTGAGTCATGATGCTCGAGATTCATTTGATGTTGTTCTCTATCAGCAGGCTGTTGGATGCTTGATTTACTTATGCATTACTCGGCCAGATATTCAGTTTGCTGTCTCACAGATGAGCAGGTTTATGCATTGCCCAGGAGTCATGCATTGGAAGGCGGTTAAGTGCATCTTTCGCTACTTGAGTGGTAGTCGGATACTTGGGTTGTTTTATCCCAAGGGGGATCACTACCACTAGATTTGCATGCTTTTTCTGACTCAGATTGGGCTGGTTGCTATGACACTTGTGTGTCCACTAGTGGTTTTTGCTTCATGCTTGGTAGCTCATGTATATCTTGGTTGAGCAAGAAGCAGCCTACTGTGGCCACTTCCAGTTGTGAGGCTGAGTATAGGGCAGCTTTCACAGCAACTGTTGAGTGTGTGTGGCTCAGACGCCTTATGGCTGATTTGGGTGTTGGCCAGTCTTCTGCCACCACCATCTTCACTGACAGTCAGAGCGCATTGGCAGTTGCGAGGAACCCTGTGTTCCATGCTCGCACTGAGCACATTGAGGTGCATTATCACTATGTCAGGGAGAGGTTCTCTGCTGGGGAGATCAGCTTGGCATATGTGCCCATAGCAGACCTTTTCACGAAGGCTCTGCCTAGGGAGAAGTTTGAAGCTTTCCGCAACGCTTTGGGCTTACTTACTTTTGTGGAGTGATTTCTACATAGCTTGGCACTTCCTTATACATGAGTGCCAGCTCCTTGTTCACCGCATCACTCCCAGGGGGGATTTGTTGATATATTTAGGTAGTGATGTGTGTGAACACACTAGGACCGCCTGGGCACTTTTTTCCCTCTTTAGGAGGTTTTTTCCCCCGGCTTGTATATACACCTATTGCCCTAATGGGCTACTTATCTTTGTACATTCTCTACTAATACATTCAGTATTGTGTGTTTGTGCTCCAATCTTCTTCTTCTTCCTTGTGTTGTTCGCGTGCTTCCGCAAACATCTATCTCCAACAGTGAATACATGCCACATGAGTTTAATTTTTTTGTTCGTGAAAGAGGTATTTCACACTAATGTACGTTGCCATATACACCTCAACAAAATGGTGTTGCCGAGCGTAAAAATATAACACTTCTTGAAATGGCACGATGTTTGGTTAAAGGAAAGCATCTTCTTGATAAGTTTTGAATGGAAGCGGTCATGTGTGCAAAGTATGTGTTTAATCACTACCCTACAAAAGCATTGAGAGTCATCACTCCTTATGAGTCTTGGAATGGTCATAAGCCTATGGTTAGTCATATGCGTGTGTTTGGTTGTTTGGCATATGATCTTGTGCCATCACAACAACGTCACAAACTTGATGAAAAGGCAAATAAATATATATTTGTTGGTTATAGTGCTAAACATAAGGGATATCATTTGTACCATCCATTGACAAACACAATTATTGTGAGCCGAAATGTGGTATTTGCTGAAAATTCAATTTTTCCTCTACTTGAATGCAAAAAATAGCCAATAATTAGCTCACAAGATGTGTTTGATACACTCATGCCTTTGTTCCAAAATGTTGTGCTTGACTATGGCCATGTAGACCAGCCAACTGAGGCTCAAAGGGCTGAAAATTTCTAGCAATATAGATCTGAAAATGCAAAGAATTTCTAGCCAAACATTGCTGAATTTTTTCAACCCAAAAATGTCCAAACTGCTGGAAATTTCTAGCCACATATGGCTGAACATTTGCATCAAAATATGGCTGAAAATGAGCATGAAATTCAGCCCATGCATGATGTACATGTTCATGATGTATTACATAATGAATGCATGTCTAACAAGAGTGCACAAACTATGCCAAAGTGGCTGAAACAAACTTTGCAGGATAGCAAATTGAGTGCACCTTTACTTGGTAGAACAAGATCAAGCTCTCACCATGCATCAAGTAATTTTGTGGATTATTCTCTTATTGCTAAAACATGTAATGACGAGCCAATTTCTTTTGAAAATGCATGTGACGATCCACAATGGATGAGTGCTATGCAATGAGAAATGGATTCCATACATAGGAATGGTACTTGGGAGTTGTGTGAATTGCCAAAAGGAAAGAATGCCATTGGTACAAAGTAGGTTTACAAGATTAAGAGAAAGTCTGATGGTAGCATTGATCGCAACAAAGCTAGATTGGTTGCCAAAGGATATGTGCAACAATATGGCATTGAATATGAGGAAACTTTTGCACCTACTTCACACATGACTACCATTCGTACCATGGTTGCATTGGTTGCCCATCGAGCTTGGAAGGTACATCAGTTGGACATAAAAACAGCCTCCTTGAATGGTGATTTGCAAGAAGAGGTCTATGTGAAGCAACCTCTTGGATTTGCCATGAAAGGGAAAGGGCATATGGTTTGTCGCTTGCATAAAGCCTTGTATGGTCTCAAGCAAGCTCCACATGCATGGTATGACAAAATACATAAGCACTTGATTGCACTTGGCTTCACATGTAGTCCAATTGAAAGCACACTCTATGATGCAAAAATGCAGGTGATCTTATAGTGCTTGTTCTTTATGTCGATGACATACTCTTGATTGGGTCATGTGATGCAAAACTTGACATTCTTATGGCTGATTTACAGCATACTTTTGATGTCACTTATCTTGGTCTTTTGAGCTACTATCTTGGGATCTAATTTGTATCCGTTGAGGGGGGAATTGTTATGCATCAAGAAAATTATGTTGAAAAAATACTTAACGTTTTGTCTTTGAGGATTGTAAGCCAGTTTCCACACCAGTTGAGACATGATTCAGGTTCTTAGTTGAGGATTCCAGTGATGCATTTAACACTTCTCTTTATCAGCAAGTTGTGGGATGTCTTATCTATGCATGCGACACAAGGCCGGATATATAATATGAAGTTTCCCAACTGAGTTGATTCATGCATAGCCTTGGCACTAAGCATTGGCAAGTAGTAAAATGTGTGTTTAGATATCTTAGAGGCACTTGAGCTTAGGTCTCTTTTATGGAAGAGATATACATCCACGCTTGCATGCTTTTACAGATAGTGTTTGGGCTGGTTGTTATGATACTCGCGTGTCCACTAGTGGTAATTGCTTTTTCCCTGGTTACTCATGCATATCTTGTTTGAGCAAGAAGCAACTTACAGTGATGACATCGAGTTGTGAAGCTCAGTACAGGGCAGTTTTCACAGCTACAGTGGAGTGTATATGGCTGAGATGCATATTGATGGATCTTTGCATAGAGATTGATGCTGCTATGCATATTCTCACAAATCGTCAGAGTGCATTGGCTATTGCATGAAACCCAGTGTTTTATGCATGGACCAAACATATTGAGGTGCATTATCACTATGTGAGAGAGTGCCTTCATGCAAGAAATATTGATTTGGTATATGTGCCTACACAAGATAATGTGGCAAACATATTCACCAAAGCTCTTCCACGAGAAAAGTTTGAAGCTTTTTGCAAAGCTTTAGGCTTACTACCTTGTGGGGGCTGATCTATCACTCCCTGTATGTGTTCACATCATTCGCTCCAGGGGGGTTTGTTACATTTATGTGTTCCTTCGCTAGCTTTGATGTGAACCTTTTCCCTATATATGGGCACTTTTTACTCTAGTGTTGGCTGGAGGTTTTTTCCCCATGTTACCACATACATGATTCACTCATATGTGGTGGTATTTTGTACTTAGGTATATTATTCAGCTCTTACTTCAGTTCAGTTCATCGTCAATAGAGAGAGCTATTCCAGCCATTCGTCTTCTTTGTGTGTCTTGCTACATTTGTGTTCCTTGTGTGTGCTTCTCGTGTGTCTCTTGCACTTCTACACACACCCAACACTTCCTTCTAAGCTATTATGAGAATTCTCTGGCTCCTTTGTATTTATCCACACCTCAATATATGCTTTTTACTCTATAGTCCTTTGTAGTCTCTACTCCTTTGTATTCTATACACCTCAACATATGCTTCTATGCACAAACATTTTCTTTTTGCATTGGATGGTATTTCCATGGACTTCATAATTGGTTTACCTAGGACACCACGATAAAAGAATGCTATTCTTGTAGTGGTCGATTGTTTGAGAAAAATGGCACACTTTATCCCTACAAAGGAATCGGTGGAGGCTCTGCAAGTTGTGAACAACTATTTATTCAGATTATTTTTAGATTGCATGGTTTATAGAAATGAATAGTTTGAGACAGGGATCCCAGGTTCACAGGAAAGTTTTGGAAACACATGTTCAATAAGATTCAGGTTCAACTCAAGATGAGTAGTGGAGAGCATCCATAGATAGACGATCAAACCAAAAGAGTTACTTAGATACCAGAAGATATGCTATGGGCATATGTTTCAAAAAAGCAAACAGATTGGGATAGTTTCCTCCCATTAATTGAGTTTGCTTATAATAGGTGGAAGCACCCAAGACTACTAAGCTGTCACTTTTTGAGGTGATTTACGGATTTGTTCCACATAGCCCAGCTACCATTGGGTTGCCCAGGAAATCCCCAAGTGCTTCATGGTTTCTCACTGATATGCAAGCTAACTTGAAGATAGCTTAGTTCAATCTACAACAAGCTACTAAGAGAATGAAAGCATTTGTGGATCGACATTGTACACCACGAATGTTTCAAGAGGGCGATCATGTGTTTTTTAGGTTCCACTTCGTTCATCATTGACAGTGGGTCAGAAACCCAAGCTATCCCCTAGATTTTGTGGACCTTGGATAGTAATCAAGAAGATTAGTGATGTCACATACAAATTACAATTCCCAAAGAATTGCAAAGTTCACCCAGTCTTCCATGTTAGCAAGTTAAGACCATACATTTCTCAAGATGAGAATTGTGTAGATGGTTTAGTTGCTTTAGAAAATAGATCATCTTAGCCAGATGTTCCATTTCAAGTACTTGATAAGAGGGAGTGGAAGTTAAGAAATCGCTCTATACTAGAGTACTTAGTAGCATGGACTAGCCATCCAATCACATATGCTACTTGGGAATCAGAAGCTCTGATTCACAAACACTTTCTTTCCTTGATCCCTAAGGACAGTGATCTCTAGAAGGGGGAGAGAGTGTTAGTTTTATTTAGACCTCCATGTTCTACCATTGGTCTACCTACATTTGGGCGAGGACCCTAGCCGGGTCAAGGACCAAAGCTTGGGGGGGCCAAGGCTCTAGCATGAATCTTCAAGGTTATTCCATCTCCTCAGAGTGGCCATATGAGGAGTGTTTGGACCTTAGAGAAGGTTCTAGATATGCCAAGGGAAAGGGCTATTTGGGAGGAGAGTGGCAGGTAGCTAATTGGGATCTTTCATTTTGAGATGGAAACGCAACTTAAGGATCTGCTCTACTCCCAACAATAAGTGCAAGGATTAGGGAAAGTTGCAAAACTTGCATCCAATTTTGGACACTCTTAAGAATGAAGTCAGGACCAAAGAAGTTGAATATGAATGTTTGTACCAATGGGTAAATAATCTACAGAATGAGAATCACAAACTCGGAGTATGCAAAAATACTACCAAAGTCTAGGTTGATCAATCCCAAGGAGTCACCTACACATTGGAACAATAGTTTATACATCTACAGGGTACCATACAAGATAGATAGAGGACCTCATATGATGTAATTGTTAAAGGATAGAAATTATAGGAACATATCCAAATGCTAAATGATGTCTTAAGGTGAAAGATCAAGAAATCAAAGATGTGCACACCCAAATGAATAGATTGAGCTGGTATAATCTTCAAACTATTGTTGGATTCTAAGAGCACCTAACAAAAGCAAAGGCCAAATTAACTTTGTATGATGCGTTTGAGTTAGCCATGAAGTCCTAGCAAGGCACCCAATTGGATCAAAATATATTGGATGGTATATTGGAAGTTGATTCGGATGGTATATTGGAAGCTTAAAGCACATACGATGAATACTTGATCGAGTGAGGGCCAAATATCAAAGGAACCCTGCTAGATAGAAGAGGAATGAGATCTTAGTACTACCTCATTTAGTCCATCGAAGTGTTCTAGTGTTAGCGTGCCACTAGGGACTTGCAATATTTGGTCAAGGGCCAAATATCAAAGGAACTCCTAGGTCACTGGATGGAAGAGGAACGAGATCTTAGTACTACCATTTTTAGTATATCGGAGTATTCTAGTGTTAGGGCACCACTAGGGGCATGCAATATTTTTTTCATTGCTGAAAATTCTAGACTTTGTTTTCAATAAGTCTTTTGTGAAACCCATCTTGTTTTAGTAAAAAGCCTTGTAAATATATCCTTCTAGTTTAAACTCCTTGATGGTACTTTGAAATTACTCAAAACACCCCCTATCAGTGAATAAAATCTATATAAGGATGCCCATGTGACTTGAGAGTTATTGTAATTAGCCTTGTAGTATGGGAATGGATGTCTGTCATCTCCAACAATAATGTGGTATCTCCAATGGTTGTAACAAACCTAAAGAAATAGTCCTCTCTGCTTTATTTACTTGACATTTAAAACACTAACTTACATAGTTGTTTACATCTCTAGCCATCTTTGGCCACCAACAAGTGCATTTGATCAATTGTAAAGTTTTCTCAATACCAAGATGTCCTCCACAAGGTACATCATGGTGTTAGGCTGTTATTATTCAATAAAACACTAAAGTATCCGAATATGGATTCGGGAACGAGGATTTACAAATACACAGTATTCATAAACATGTGTTTTTGTTCCTTACAATTGTGTTAATACAAACTTCATACACAGCACTTCGTGACACCAGTAAGATAATAACAAGATCACAGTATGATGATTGAAAATATGGCTTTCATTTATAAAAATACATAGCGCTGAATTACATCATCTTCTTACTGACAATACTCTGAGTAAGATCTGATAGACTGCACAGATTGGAACACTCTGCATATCTTCGTCCTCCGAACTCTCTCTCTTCCGTAATGCATACTGTAATGGAGGATACCGGACTTCCTTCACACAATGTTCCATAATTCGAAATACAATAAATCACCTAATTCAAGACATCCAGAAACTCTTAGGATCTCCATAAAGTCCCCTTTTCCTATTACATCATAAATACATTTTTACAAATGAAGTGGTCATCCACCCCCGCTGCTAACACTAGCACGCACAATGGATCCAAACCCAGTAAATACAAGGAAAATTCTACAGGTCATCATCTTGATTTTTGCATTTTCAAAAACATAATTCTTTCTTTATCATAGCGCAATTCATTGAACATTTTTGCTATATTCTCTTCTACAAGCTTAATCTCCACCTTGAAAAATTCTTTTGGATCTAAGAGTTGTTGGCTACTACTTCTATAACTGACTACGGAGGCTTCTAATTCTATTACTCTTTTTTGAAAACCTTCTAATAAATTATCGAAAGCTAAAGTTACATTGGTTAACTTAGTTACATAGCCTTTGGTTAACTTCTGCACTTCTTCTAATTTTGTCTTATAAGTTATATACAAAACAATTGCTTCCTTTCTCAACTTCTCCACCTCTGCTTCTTTGTCCACCAAAATTTTCTTCCCATCATCACAATGTTGTTTCCACTGAGTAATTTGCTTCTCCAGCTCTGGAATCCCTGCAACCTATGTCGATATAGTATCAAAATTCTCTTGAATATTGTGGAGCTTTTCTTCAATTGTCATGAACTCAGAATTCTGTACTGCAGTCTTTCCTCCACTTCCGCAATCGAAATACTTTGGAATTTTATTTCTCCGTTTTGTTCCTTTTGCCTTCCATTTTTATGTTTCTTGCTCTGACGTCTATAGCTTAGCTGCCAATTCTTTATTAGCCTTCTTTAGTTTATGTTGTGCCTTCTGCATTTGACCTACTTCCGCTTGGAATCGTGCTATAATCTTCGACTTCTCTTCAATAGTTACTTTCAGGGTCTTATTCTCCATAAGAGCTTCATTCAAGTCATCCATCATTTCTTCATGAATCACACTATCTCTTCGAGTACTCTCTGTTCTGGCTTCTTCCACCTCAGCCCGAAGTTGATTGAGTTCTTCAATCAGATCGGTTCTCTCCATTAACCACTTATCCTTTTCCATAATCATGTTGTTATATTTTGTCTAAAAATCCTCTAACTTAGCCACACTCCATGTTATCCCTCTAGCCAAATCACCAAGTAGCTTCGATTGAGTTGTTTCATTATTATACATACGTGGATAAATATAGTCATTGCACCATACTGGAGGCAACTTTACTTTTCCTTCTCCATTTTTCCACCTATCTGTAAGTTCGCAAGATGAAAATGTGTGTAGTACCAGAATTCTTTGAGATGTACCTCCCAAACGATCTCTTTGTTCCTATTGTTGTTTTTTGCATCTTTCTTCCTCTGCAACTCTTTTTTCCTTTCTTCCGCTTCTCTTCTCCTAGTTTCTTCTTCATCCTATTTTCGTCCTCTTTCTTCTTCCATTCGTTCTCTTTCTGCTTCTTCTTCTACTGCCTTCCTCTTTGCTTCTT
Organism: Ceratopteris richardii; assembly: GCA_020310875.1. Taxonomy (NCBI): domain Eukaryota; kingdom Viridiplantae; phylum Streptophyta; class Polypodiopsida; order Polypodiales; family Pteridaceae; genus Ceratopteris; species Ceratopteris richardii. Next base: position 166,196,763 of record CM035406.1, read on the forward strand.
CCCTAGCCTTCCTCTCAACTTGCCACCATTGATTCTCCTCTACTTGTTGCCTCAAGACTCCTCATCCTCATCAATATTAGTCTCCATCTGTTCATGAGAAGTACCTTACACTGGTTTTTGCTCTACTGATCTCTTCTTAAGAATCTACAAAAAGCTTTCACCGAGCATACAGTGTATTCTCAAGGTAAGTATGCCAAGGTCTCCATAAAACATAGAGTAAAAACAACTCCACTTTAGAATCTAACATTGTGTTCACCGCTCATCCTGTCCATCTAAAGAGTCCTCTTACCTCTTTCTTCTTAACATTGATCATTGTAATCGCTCTGTGTGCACACTCACCAAATAAGCAAAATTTGGCAAAGTGCATAGCCTTTTATGCCCTGCCTGCTTGTGTAGAGAGCTACGAGTCTGAGCCATGATTGCCAATTATGGGATCTTAACTCTCAAATTTGCACTTATTCACGGCTCACAAATAAGGAACACTTATCAGATTTGAAATGTTTTGGCCACCACCACTCATTGATTGCATGCACGGTTGCATGTAAAGTAGTTACACAACACCCTATCAGACATGATTTCCAAAGGAAGGCCGTACCGAGGAAAGATTTCATTTTGAAGTTTCTTTGCTACTATACGTGCAGTGGCATGTTTGGTCACCCAAGCTTCTACCCATCGAGTGCAATAATCTATACAGGTTAGAATATATAGAGCTCCTGTTCGAGCTGTTGGTGGTTTGATCAGACCAATAAAATCCAAGCCCCATTTCTGGAAGGGTTCAAGCAGAAGGATTGAGTACAACATAAAATACTGACTGACATGGGATTCACCAATATGTTGGCACAGATCACAGTTCCACACTACATGTTGAACATCTGCATACATAGTAGACCACCACAAGCCGGACTACTGAATTTTTCAGACTGTAACGAGATGGATAAAGTGCCCACCAGCCTCACCTACATGAGCTTTTGAAATGACTGCCATCACCTCATGTGGAGGTACACAGCGTAAACAAATTCCAGTAGGGTCTTTATGGTACAAATGTCCCATAATAACCATGAACCTGTGACTTCGGAGTCCAAGTTTCTTCCTTGCTGCTAACCGCAAATAAGATGGAGCGATGCCATTTGCTAGAAAACTTAACATTTCCTCATACCAAGTAGGAGAAGCCTACGAAGAGTTCTTGATTTCAGCCACCATAAAAACTTCTGCATTCCAGAGAGTATCATCAACACCTTTGGGGGGCGGGGGGGGTCTCCATGGTCAATGCAAGACAAGAAATCTACTATAGCATGACTGGCATCGCGGCGATGAACAATGTCGTACTCGAAGTCTTGAACAATGTCATACTCGAATTCTTGCATCAAAAGGATCCATCTGACAAGGTGTCCAACCAAGTTTTGCTGCTTGACCAAATACAATAAAGCATGGTGATCTACATGGAAGGTGAATGCTCGACCCAACAAATAATGCCGAAAGTTCTTTATCGAATAAATGAGACCTAAGCATTCACATCTCATTATTGAATAATTCTGTTCTACTATTGTTAATCTCTGTCTAGCATAATAAACATGGCAGAACCACATGTGGTCTTCCTTCTGCAAAAGGACACTTCCAATAGCGTTATGTGAAGCATCCACAAACACATGAAACGGTTGCTTCCAGTCCGGGGCTTTCAAAATGGGTGCCGTAGCTAACATTCTCCATAATCGCTCAAAGGCAATTTGGGTTCCATCCATCCACACAAATTCTGCTGGTTGGACATGTGCTAGCTTATTCAATGGAATGGCAATATGTGCTAGCCCTCATAATTGTCAGCCGTGCCACTGAACCTACCCTAGAAATTGTAAGACCTTCTTTAGATTCCTTGGTGCTAGGATCTCTAGTATCACTTTAACTTTATCTGGGTTCATTGTAATACTTTTTTGGAAATAACATGGCCCAACAATTTTTTGCATTTGACCACAAAAGTAGATTTATTCAAATTCAAACGAAGGTGTACCTATCTACAAGAATCAAAGTAGGAACGTAAATGTTCGAGGTGTGCTGGCATTGTGCCATAAACTGAGAAGACGTCCAGAAAAATGCACATAAACTATTTAAGGTAAAGAGCAAATATTTTCTACATGCACCACTCGAAAGTGCTTGGTGCATTTCACAACTCAAACCACATGACTGTGCAGGCAAATACTTCCCAGTTTGTAATAAATATTGTTTTGGGTATGTCCACATCCACCATCTGAACTTGGTTATAACCACTAAATCCATCGAGAAACGGATAACTTTTCCCGATCTGCTACTTCATCAAGCATGCTATCCAAGAACAACAATGGGAAAGGATCCGCTATGGTTACCGCATTCAATTTTCTGTAATCTGCACAGATCTATAATTGCTTGTTTTTTTTGTAACAATCAAAATGGATGAGACCCATTTTAGATTCTCAATAGGTAAAATGTATCCCACTTTAATTAATCGATCCAACTCATGTTTCACCTGCTCTCCAAAGTTGGGTTTCATCATGTACCACTGCTGCATGATTGGGGTAGCATTCGGCTTAAGCAAAATGCAATGATGATATAGCTTTGGATCAAGACCTTTCATATCCGCATACATCCATGCAAAAGAATCTTTCTATTTTTGTAGTAGAGCTACCAATGCCATCCAAAATTTTGGAGAAAGCTCTGAACAAATTCGGACTAGCTTTGGATCTTCCGTAGTACTGAGATTTACAACTTCCAAAGAATCTTCCTCTACCCGAATCCTCCCAATCTCCCTGGGATCTTTTATCACTGGGTTGACCATATCTTCGCCAATTTGTTCCAAGGGTTCCGTGCAGACTCCAGCTGTCATATTGTCCTAGCCTGGGTTGATGACTGAATTCACATCTATAGCTCTAAAAGATAGCAAATCTCTATTCGCTTTTAAAAATTGTTGCTCTTCATCATCCTCGAGCCCATCTATCATATGCGGAGGCTCTGCTAATACTAGTTTATGTTCGGGGAGGCAATGTTGCTCTTCTTCTAATGGAACGGAAAATTTTGCATGTCCTCTCCCGAATGTGATCGTCTTTTCATCCCACTTTTGTCGGACTTTAGCATTTCATAACCAAGGCTACCCTAACAACAAATTATAATCCAGGTTCTGCCCCTTAACAAATGTAATATTGAATGATACCTGAGAAATATGGATAGGGATGTCCTTAACAAGCCCCACTGGCTGCACCCGTGATTGATCTGCCATTCGCGCAAAGAAGGGTGCTAGGCCTATTCTGTTCCAGGCCATTTGCTTACATGTGGTGGTAGAGGGGATGTTAATGCTTGACCCACCAACAATCAAAACCTTTGGAATAACTTTACTTTTATATCTCACTTTAATCCTAGGAACTGCATAATCTAAACTTATGTCGGATACATTTCTTACCATTGAGACAGAGGGTTCTAGACTCACAAGCGGTGAATATTGCTATCATAATAACTGCTTCCAAAAAGTTGGCAAGTTCTAGTAAGGCCCCCAATGACAGTTTGATATGTGACTCCTATAGGAACTCACAATATGCACCGTCTACTGCTGTTCTGAGGTCTGTATTCCCTTGCTTCTGTTCTATTTGGAAATTCTGGCTCCAATTCTTGATAGTAGCCTTCTAGTTAGTAGACCCTGCCTGCAATACTTGCGATACTACTGAATCTGTTGGTGGCTGGAATTCTCCTTTGCCTCCTGAATGGATTCACCAGCCTTCATACCATTTTTGCTATGCCGCTCTTTTTTGGAAGGTTCCACTAGAACTTGCAGAGGCTCTATATAATGTGGTGGATATTTCCTAGCCCACTGAATTGCTTTCTTGAGTTTGTGTTTCTGCTCCCCATGTGCTGGATAATCTAATTTCTAGCCACTTTGATACTCCAACGACCTGATGACTAATGATGTTGAAGGTTCTAAATACTCTAAGGTCACCACATTGGCCATGGGTGCCTTAAGCTTAGCTTCTTGTTTTTGCTGATCATACTCTTTGGCCTCCTCGCATTCCCATCGCCTGTGTCCATATTGCAAACAGAATTGGCATTGGATCGGGCGATTTCCTAAAGTACCTGGTCCATGTTGCGGTAACCTCTGACCTCTGCCAAATTCTTGCAAATTTTTCCTAAAACCACACCACTACTCCGGAAATTGTTGTGGATTGGAATACTCCAATGGTCTTGAGAATATGACATCTTGACTCTTCTGCCATTGTCCGGAGGAGGCTTGTGGCTTATATCCGATTGCATTCCCTTTCCATGAAGGAACATCAACTTGTGCAGTAGCTATTAGTGTGTTCCTTGCATTAAATTGGCATTCCGCCAAGCTATGATTAGTCTTATTACAAATTGGACAAAATACCTAGTTCAACGCACAGATGATTGTGATATGGCCCCCATTCTTGCATCGTAAACTATACAACTGCTTCTTTGGAGTCATACCTTTCTTGAACACGAGGTTTTTCTTTTCGGAGTCCAAGTTAGCAAATTGTATTTTCCGATCCATCCTTGTCGCTAAATCAATTATTTGATCAAGTATACAAGATTGATCCAGCGTGTACATATAGATCTTTTCTTTGATAGGTTGTTGAAGTCGACAAAAAATTCTGTTAACATTTCTTTGGAAGGACATTTGAAGAATAGAGCTCTGAAATGCTCTTGGCGGTCCGGAATCGCTCTAAGAAAGCCTTTTTCAACTCATTTTAGGTTGAAAAATAAAGGGTACTCGATAAGCCATTTCACTGCATCACCTACTAGCATGGCTTGGAATACCTGAAACTTATGCCTATCATCGTGTAAGTTCTGATGGTTACAAATATATTGATTTTCAAATGTGCATATATGCATATCCGGGTCTTCGTCTATTCTTCCATAAAAATGAGTGTAATTTAGCCTTGGCATTTGGTTTCTTTGCACCATCGAGTTTTCAAGCATTTATAAGGTACTGAATTGAGTCAAAGGAACTAGAGCTAACTCAAATTCTGGCAGGAGTTTGATGCCACTACTTTGGCCTGGTTTAGCAGGGTATATTTCTGCCTGCAGTGGGCTCTACTGGTCGGTTCCGCTCAATTTCCCTTGCCACAAGACTTTGTTTAGTTTGCTATCCCTCCAGTCAAAGAGCAAGTCCTTCAAAACCCTCAAAGGTAAGACTCCGGTTTCCACCCAATACAACACTTCATCCAGAATGGTAATTGCATCTTCGAGAGGAATGTCTTCAAGTTTCAATGTTGCTAGGGTCTGTTGGACAAATTTGTCTAAATATTCATGATGGTAGGTCCTTTTCAAGTACTCCTTACCACTTCGCAATAGCATGAATCCATGTTGTACTCTATTTTGTTACCCCATTCCATCGTGGTCGCCAAAATGCTAGGTTGTTACTGTTCAATACAACACTAAAGTATCTGAATTTGGATTCGATAACGAGGATTTATAAATACACAGTATTCATAAACATGTGTTTCTGTTCCTTACAATTGCGTTAATACAAACTTCATACATAGCACTTCGTGACACTAGTAAGATAATAATAAGATTAGATTATGATGACAGAAAATATAGCTTTCATTTATAAAAATTACATAGTGCTGAATTACATCATCTTCTTACTAACAATACTCTGAGTAACATCTCACAGACTGCACAAATTGGAACACACCCACGTATCTTCGTCCTCTGAACTCTCTCTCTTCCATAATGTGTACCATAATGGAAGATACCAGACTTCTTCGTATCCTTCACACACCGTTTTGTAATTCGGAATACAATAAATCATCGAATTCAAGACATCAAGAAACTCTTAGGATCTCCGAAAAGTCCCCTTTTCCTATTACATCATAAATACATTTTTACAAATGAAGTGGTCATCCACATCGGCTGCTAACAATGATTCTTGAAACAACTTCTTTTCTAAACTTCCCTTCTGGGGAATTAGGCACACAAATCTTTCCTTTTCTTTTGAGCAAACCTTCCTCCACTTGAAAATTAGAAAATGCCTTATCTTCATTACTTTTTGATAACTTATTAATGATACACTGACAATGATCATCTTCGATTTGTGAATCTTTGATCTTTTGGATTAAATCACTATCCAGAACTATGAAGCTAATCTGATGCAAAATACGAATGCATCTACAACTATATTCATTTTTTCCTTTTCTATATAGAATTTCCATATGAAATTCTTGCATCAACGCAGCCCATCTAGCTTGTCTCCCATGAAGATCAGGCTGCGAATAGAAATACTTCAATGTGTGATGATCTGTGTATACTTTAAAACGTTCACCATATAAATAGTATCTCCAACTCTTCAAAGCATGAACTATTGCATATAATTCTTGTTCATGAACAGGCCAGTTTCTTTGAGTTGGGGAAAGTTTCTTACTTTTGAAAGCTACTGGTCTTCCATCTTGAATTAAAGTTGTACCAACTGCAATATAGCTAGCATCTATTTCTATTTCAAAAGGTTTTTGGGGATCTACCACCAATAAAATTGAGGCACTTGAAACTTCTTGTTACAATGTGCCAAAAGCTTTGTATTGTGCACTTGTCCACAAAAACTTTTGATTATTCTGTAACTGATCCATCAATGGTGAAGCTATGTGTGAATATCTAGCAATGAATTTCCTATAGAAGCCTGATAATCCTAAGAATGATGCAATTGGCACTCATTCTGAGGAATCGGCCAATTGAGGATCATAGAAACCTTCTGTGGATACATTCTAATTCCATCTGTAGAAATTATATGTCCTAATTACTCAACCTCATATAAACATAGCTATGTCTTCTCTTGGCTGACGTACAAAGTATTCTCATCTAACATTTGAAAAAATGTATGCAAGTGACATTCATGTTCTTTCAAACTCTTACTGTAAACCAACAGATCATCTACAAAATCATCCACAAACTAAACAATAAAAGGACAAAAAATATCATTCATGAACATCATAAAAGTAGCTAGAGCATTAGTTAAACAAAAAAGGCCTTACAAGATAATCATAATGACCAAATCTTACTGAATAATTGGATATTCCTCGACTGTACAACATACTTCTGCCTCCTCTTCCAGACTCATTCCATATGGTTGTCTGGCCAATGGATTAGCTCCTAGTACTAGCTCAATCTTAGGCTCCACTTTTCTGTGAGGTGGAAGGCCTGAAGGTAACTCTGAAAGAAATAAGTGTTGAAATTTAGTTTTCATTCTAGAAGCTAGCTGAGCTTCCAAACTAGTTGGAATCTATAAACTTAACAACTCCTTATGCTCAAAATATAAGAAATAAAGATACTTACATTTTGCTTTTACCATCACTGAGGGAGATGCTAACAATCAATAGTTGGCTTCTTGCTTTCATGCCGTTGTTTATTGAGAACGAGATCAAATCTAGCCAACCTGGCAATCTCGAAATCTAGCTCATCTTTATAAGTCTAAATATGGACTCGTAATCTGACAACTTGTCGATCCTAGGTCTCAGATCCTTTCCCATCTGCCAACTCTACTCTACAGGTGTATTTAGATGGAATAGTCTTCAAATTTAGTTTCTTCACTAGAGAAGATTTAATAATCTTATGTGTCGATCTTGAATCAAATAAAACTTTAATGAGATGGCCATGAACTTCCCCTCTCATGACAAACCAGATTGGTGTCTGGAAACTGATATCCTTTTTAGCAATTGGGGATAGCACCACATCTGGAACATGCTTCACCTTCTTAGTGACTGTTATATTTAAGAGGGATTGTTTATTTTTAGATGGAGGATCCATCTCAGTGTCTATAGCTAGAAGATCAAAACCTGAAGGAGATGATGGAGTGGATGGTGAGGATTGCTGCCTCTCCACCACCATCATGTAGATATCTTCTTCTTCTTCTTCTTCTTCTTCTTCTTCTTCTTCTTCTTCTTCTTCTTCTTCTTCTTCTTCTTAGGACACATCTTGTAAGCATGCCGATCTAGGCATTCATAATAGAGGTCCTCACATTGAGCCTTTTCTTTCTATTGTTGTGTCAGACTAGATCACTGAAAAGCTCTATCTACCATGGGCGCACTTACTTTTCTCTTCCCATGGCTCGAAGTTTGAATGACATTCATTTGTCTGTTAGATGTTGGAACTAAAGCTATGGGCCTTTTGAATCTTGTTCAAGTATTCTTTTGTCCTGAGGGTTGCAATCGAGAGCGCCGCCCATTCTCTAGTGCCAAGGCAAGTTCTACTGCCTCATTTAAGGTGTGGCAATGCTACTTGCACACAAGTGGATGCAACATCTCCCTAAGCCCAAGCACAAACTTATGTACTTGAAGAAAATTAGGCACCTGATTTGGAACCTTCAATAAGATTTCCTTGTATTTGACTGCATATTCTTGCACTTTAAGTTGTCTCTGCTATAGGAAAAATCAGGCATCTAAAGCCTTGTTATGCTCATCTCAAGGAACAAAATTGTTATAAAATATGATTTTGAAATCTACCCAAGTAACCGGCTCTATCTTATCTTGCTCTATTTTCCTCTACCATCGATGAGCAACATCCATCAAACTGTAAGTGGTATTCAGGATCTTTTGTTTTCTCATCCTTAATATTGCAAAGCCAGAAGCATTGCTCCCACTTACTTATCCACTACTCTACTGCATCTACCATCCTGGCACTAACCTTTCTGTGGTATTTCGGTGGATTCAAGTCCCTTACTTGCCACTTGACCTCTCTACTAGCAGACACCCCCACATCTACAAGTGGTATCTACAAACTAGATGGTTCAGCAAATGGAACTTCTATCTGCATTGATGTACCGACTGGCGACAGCTCTAGTTTCTTAATTGCTTTGAGGATCATCTGAAGAGTATCCTCCATGTCTCTAACCTTTGCTCAAGCTCGACCTCATCCATGTGTGTTACAGTTGCTAGAGTTAGATGTCTGCGGAAGCATGCAAACAACAGAAGGAAGAAGAAGAAGCTTGGAGCACAAGACACAATACTGAATGTATTTCCACTAAAATATAAAAAGATAAGTAACGTGTTAGGGCGATAGGCATATATACAAGCTGGGGAAAAAAATCCTCCTAAAGAGGGAAAATAATGTCACGATGGTCTTAGTGTGTTCGCACACATCACTACCTAAATATATCAACAAATCAGCCCTATGACTGATGCGTTGAACAAGGAGCTGGTGCTCATATATAAGGAAGTGCCAAGCTATGGGGAATCAATCCAGAAAAGGAAGTAAGCCCAAAGCTTTGCGGAAAGCTTCAAACTTCTCCCTAGGTAGAGCTGTCATGAAAAGTTCTGCAGTGTTCTCATGTGTGGGCACATATGCCAAGATGATCTCTCCAATAGAGAACCTCTCCCTGACATAATGATAATGCACCTCTGTGCTTAGTGCGATCATGGAACATAGGGTTCTTCACAACTGCCAATGCACTCTAACTGTCAGTGAAGATGGTGGTGGCAGAAGACTCACCAACACCCAAATTAGCCATAAGGCGTATGAGCCACACACACTCAACAGTCACTGTGAAAGCTACCCTATACTCAGCCTCACAACTAGAAGTGGCCACAGTAGGCTGCCTCCTGCTCAACCAAGATATGCATGAGCTACCAAGCATGAACCAAAAGCCACTAGTGGACACACGAGTGCCATAGCAACTAGCACAGTCAGAGTCAGAAAAAGCATGCAAATCTAGCAGTAGTGATCCCCCCTTGGGATAAAACAATCAAAGTACGCGAGTACCAATCAAGTAGTGAAAGATGCACTTAACTCTTTGCTGATTTGATTGATGTTAGATTGTAAGGTAGCATTTTCATTCATCAATGTATTATTTTTTCATAGTGCTACTATTATTTCCCATTTTACCTTTTCAAGCTCTACTTGAGTCTTTAGTAGTTGTTTTGATAAATTTTCACTCAACTTGTCAAACCAAAGAGCATCTCATGAGACCCAAGTGTTGTATAGAAGCATTCAGAAGATGTAATGGTGCTTCATTAGCACGCGATTAACAACAAAACTACGTGTGAAATAAGAAGAAAGCATTATTAATGACACACACAAGCTTAATCACATGTATAATCACATTGTTAATCAACAATCTAATGTGTCACAAGCATGATGCAAGAAAGGAACAAGCACACAAGCACATCATAAAGACAATAAGAGCTCTCCAAGAATTCCACAAACTAGCATGATCTCATTATCTCCAAGAATGCTCTCGCAAATGAGAGGTGTTGACCTCTTTATATACAAAATCAGCAATGTCCATGCTATGTGGGATTTCTCAACTAAAAGGAGAATGAATCTCACTTACTCACTACTGTGGCACTCACACACACCTATACAAGAGTGCTTATTAAACTGAATAAAAAGTAGAAAAAGATACAAATGATGATGAATAAGCGTGGATCCAAGAAATATATATATTGTGTCATCAACAGTTTGCTACATAATTTGACAACTCTGGTTACACTCTGAGTAATTATTCTAAAGTGAGATGACACTTCACTTTAGTGTTCTTGACTACTTCCATTTTCCTAGGTATAACTGACTCTTTTTCTATAACCATTATCATGGGAGCTCTCATGTAAAGAGAATTTCATTCCCAAGGGCCTATGAAATGAGGCAATTCATGTAAGGAATTAGATTCAAAGTCTAATCGTTCACTTGATTGCAATCTTCCTAATCTATGTAGATAGAGGATATGTCTTGAGGAAATTGATCTTGAATATCATCTACTTCCTATATTAGGGGGGAATCCTCTCTCTCCTTGGACCATTGCTCCTCTTGTATTCACCACAAGAACACTTGAGAGCACTAGTTTATAGAGAAGGTTATTCCATTCTTCATAGATTTTGGAACATAATCTTCCTATTGAGCTAAGCGTTTTCTCTCACTTCCACTATCTTGAGCCTCTTGTGGTGCTAAATTCTATGGTTTAACCACCAATTTCTCTATCTTTCCAATAGTTCTTCGAATTGTAGTTCAGGGTTCATTGATTTTGTTTGATTGAAAAGTCAACTCACTTTGAACATAGCCTGAGCTAGTTCAACCATCTTTGTGCATAGATTTGTCCTTTCAATCTCTAAGTATTCTCTAGGATATCATTGATGTAACTCAGCTACATTTGGCACCTCTTGAATTCAAGCTGGGTAAGCTTTGAACATCATGTTCAAACCTTCTAGAGAAGGATCCGCTAAGACAGATCCTACTCGGGGTTGAAGTGGGATGGGTGGTAAGGTGTGAAGTGGCACAATGAAGGAGAGTTCTGCTATTCTTGTTTCTGTTTCTTTAAGGATTTCTTCTAGCTCTATTAATTTATTGGCCCATCGTCTTTTCCTCCTTTTGTGGCTAACTTTCTAAGTCCTAGTTCTCTTCTTACTAGCGCTATGTGATTCACTAACCTTGGATTTCTTTTCATGTTCTATGTCCTGAGTCTTTTGTAAATCTTGTGATTTAGTGACCACATACATGGAGCAACTTTAGCCATATGTCCACTGGGTTCCAGCACTAAGCCAATAACATTGACTAGGATAATTTCTTGAACATTGGTGTTGGTCGATCTCTAGATGATTCCCTCCAATTTTGGAGCTTTCGAGCACAATAATCATGGAGGAAGAAGACAAACCACTACTTCTAATGATTTCAATGCACACAGAGAGTTGACATCCATAATCCCCCAAGCCGTGTGTACCTTCTCATTTAAACTCTCTCTCTAGATACCACAAAAGTGTGTCCATACATGGCTTCACACATGGGTGCCACACAGCACTCATGAGTGATCCCATTTGATAATCCCCTTCTCTTCAAGGATACCCCATGTTACATGTCCTTCCCCTTAACTCTCTTTTTTCCCTCAAAAACGGTATTGGAAGGTTTAAAAGAAAGAGAGAATTAATGGAAGAAACACTCCCACTATATCCCCAATTATCTGATGTACATGGTCATATCTCCGTGTTGTTTCCCCATATCCTTCCCCTTAAGAAGACTCTTGGGAAGGTAATGTAAAGTTGGGATACTGTCTTTGAAGGGTGCTAGCTCAATCCCATGTGGCACTATCTTCTGAACTATCTTTGGAATTTACTAGACACTGTTTATATAAGTGACTTGTTGTCTGTTTTTCTCAAGCATGTAGTATGCTCTCAGGCTCATGTGGGATAGATTGAACACAAATAGGCTCTACTACCTCACTATCTAGAATGAGGTTGTAATATTCACCCAGCCTTTTCTTAATCCGATTAACATGAAATACTAGATGGATCTGGCTATTCTTTGGAAGTTGGAGCTAGTAAGCCATCTTTCCTATTCTCTTAAGTATTGTGAAAGGTCCATAATACCTAGGAGATAGTTTTGGACAAGGTCCCTTCTTCATGGTTTCAAATCTAGATGGAAATCTCCAATGAAAGAATTTCCCTTTCCACAATGAAAGGCTTTCTCTTTCCGCAATGAAAGGCTTTCCCTTTCCACAATGAAAGGCTTTCTCTTTCCGCAATGAAAGGCTTTCCCTTTCCACAATGAAAGGCTTTCCCTTTCCCTTTAAGTTGTTGAGTCATCGCGAAAGCAATTTGGCATAATTCTTAATGAATCTTCAATAGAATCATGATAAAACTAGGAAGATCCATACTTTGCTTCTGTTCATCTCCCCAATGAAAGGCTTTCCCTTTCTCTTTAAGCTGTTCAATCATGGAGAAAGCAATTTTGGCATAATTCTTAATGAATCTTCAATATAATCATGATAACCTTAGGAAGATTTGTAGCTCTTCCAAGTTCTTGGGATGTGGCCATTCCATGACAGCCCTCACATTTTTAGGATCCATTTGGATTCTGTTTTGGGAGACTATATGCCCAAGATATCTAACCTCTGTTTTGAAAAATTCACACTTTGACCCCTTAACAAAGAGTGAATTTTCCCTCAACAATTGGAATACTTTCTCAAGTGTTCCAAGTGCTCCTATTTTGACTACTATAGATCAGAATATCATCTAGGAATTCTACTAGAAATTGCCCTAGATAAGGTTGCAATACACTATTCATGAGATTCATGAAAGTGGCAAGAGCATTGGTGAGACCAAAAGGCATCACCAAGAACTCATAGTGCCCATATCTAGTTTTGAATGCAGTTTTATGGACATTCTCTGCCCTAATCCTAATCTGCTGATAACTTGATCTAAGATCAAGCTTGATAAAATACTTGGCTTGATGTAACTAATCAAATAGGTCTTCCAATATAGGCATTGGAAACCTATTTTTGATAGTTACCTTATTTAGTGCTCTATATTCTATGCATAATCTCATAGATCCATCTTTTTCTTCTTGACAAGAGCATAGTTTATGAAGTTATTAGTGGTAGAGTCATCTATCATGAATCAAACCCTCGTCCCATGTACACTATCATGAAGTTTAACCAAGTCATGTGGTCCAAACTAAGGTGACCATAATGACTGTCTCAAACAACATATGTGCTCAATGTCCTCCTGTATCACTTCCACTCCCTTGTCGCTAGAGCTTCCATGAATAGGAAGTTTCTACACTAGGTGGACCACTTTTTTGCCCTGTCCTCTCTTCTTTTCTTCCCCTTTCATGAGTGGATAGTTCCACTATGAATGGCTAGGACACAAACACCTAGAACACAAGTTCTCTCTCTTGGCCCTCTCAAACTGCTCAGTAGGTAATCTAGGCCCTTGTGATTGCCGTTTCTTGATAAAGATTTTGTTTCGCCCCATCGACACTTTCTTCTTGAACTCGGTCATGCTAAGAGGTTTAAGGGGTTGATCCATCTCCATAGGAGTATACTAACAATGGTATGGTCCTCATATATCTAAGTTTACTTGATCGCCTCCTCAAACATCTTAGGTGTATTCCTTCTTACCTCTCTTTTGATGGCTTTATCTAAGCCCCTACCCTCTTTTGAAAATCATCAAATCCTTTTAAATTTTAGAATGATCTCCCTATAGTGGGATATGTAGACCATCAAAGGCCTACCTCTCTGAGTGATCCTACCCCACTCATGCCAGTTCCTCTCTTCCTCATTTTCAAGAAGAAACGCTTTCAAGAAAAGGGTTTCAAACTAATCCCGGTTCGTCGGGATGGAATTTTTCTCCTTGAGACTCATCCACCACTTGTAAGCATGCATGCCAAGCAAGAGACTTGCTTCTAGCACACGGTACTTAGATGGGGTGTCCTTCAGTTGATGCATATCATTCCACTTGTGCAAAAAATGTAGAGTGCATCCTTATTTCTTTCACGGTCATCCCCCATAAAAGTAGGTGGATTAAGGTCTTTTAGGGGGGAAGGTTCTCTAGAACTCTCTCCTTTATGCTTAGTAGGAAAAGGGGCAATCTCCATAAGAAGAGTAGGCATCTCTCTTTCCTTCCTAGCCAGGAAAGAGGTAACATGTGTCTCAAGTGAGATCATCTAAGACTTAATTTGTTCAAAGAGAGAATTCATGCTACCAATGTCTCTCTCTAGCCTAGGGGTGTGCTCCTTGAATTCTGCAAATTGTTTGTGTGTAACAAATGCATCATAGAGTTCGACATAAGAATACTCTTCTTCTTGTGGCTCTTTTCCTTCTACCGTTTGCTCAACTTCTTGCTCAAGCTCTACCTCTTCCATCCTATGGTCAAGGTCCTCTAGTTGTTTCTCTCTAGGTGGAGAAGTGTGGTCTAAAACTTGCTTACTTATATTTCACTCCCCCCAATTTACTAACTAGAGTGTGTGTAAAAGGAATGGAAGTAAACTTAATATGCAAGAAAGAGAGAAAAAGTAGTACTAGAGCACTTTATACAAAGTAATGCTTCTAATGCAGAATCAAAAAAACCTTTGAAGCATTAAGGCACTAATCTACAATGCTTGCTAGGCCCAAATGAAAACTCAATTACGTTCAAAGTGATTAGATTTACCACAATTCCGACATCCTTTAGTGTCCCTTATCATCATCATCTACATTCATGACAATAGATGCAAGTGAATCAAATATGCTTTTGATTTTCAGAGTGTAGTGACTTACTAACATGCCCTTTTTCTCCAATATATGCAGCTCATTCTTGAGTTGCAATTTTTGTGCCTTTGTATTGGTCTCATACAATGTGACCAAATTGTTCCAAGCCTCTTTTGGAGTCTTGGAATCCTGTATGTGACAAATCATACTATCCTATATTCTAAAAAATAGCCAATACATTACCCTTTATGCTCCTTGATTCAATTTTTTATATGCTCTTAATTGGTCTGTAGTATGATTCCTCTCCAATAATTGCAGAGCATTTTCATTCTCTCCATTGATGTACTAGTGGCTTTTTCCCATAAGGAAATTTTTCTTTCTGAATCTCCAAGCATGGAAGTTGTTCTTATCCAGCTTATCGCTCATAAGTTGACTCATTCCATCCGCATTTTCCCTTTCTACAACAATTCACAACACTACAAAAATGCTTGAATAGTGTTACACTATGACATGATATTTTGATCTTAGAAAAATATGCTTTTTGTGTATTAACAATACACGGAATCTCTTGAAAATCTGGATTTGGAATATTTGAGTGTTATCAAACATGATGCAAGTTAGATTCTTCAAATGGACATGGTTTTTTTGTGGGCCAATTTTTGTAGCAATCGGAGGTCATTTGTCAATCATGATTTCTCAATGCCTTCTTGTGTACTCTTCATTTTCAGCCTTCTCCACAAGCTCTCTATAGCCACATTGGCTTTGATACCATGTCACGAGGATCCCTTACATGTGCTCGCATGACCACTATCCATGTCAGAGAAATGAAAAAGTGATAGGTGTCATCTTGGAGCATCACATGTTGAGCTTGATATCTCAAGATAGGCACAGCATGATGATTGATATCCTAGCACTAGTTGTGGTACATGTTATGCCTAATAGTGTGGCTATTCTTTTGTTATGGCTATAGTTAGGTTGTTGTTGATGCTATTTTTGATACTTACTTGGTTGCTAGTATGGCTATTGGTAGTTTTGCTTAGCTGCTTTGTTGTATGGGAAATCCTGCACCACATGGTTTATTTATTTCCTCTCTATGGTGCAATAATGGATGCTTAAGTTCCCTACATTTTGTGCTTGCATTGGACATACATTGGCCATGTGATCACCTCCACAAGCATAGAAACATTTCACAATAATCACTCTTTGATCTTGTCTATAAATTCCTAGCTTTTGGGCTACTTGTTTTATCAATTCATCTATTGATGTCATGGGTTTAGATGTAACACTAGAACATTCTAAATCCTTGTAGAGTTTAGAGAGTTGCAGATCATCTCTCATATTGTCTTTGATATCGATACACATCCTTAAGCATTGCTCTAAGGTATGTGGGTCCTTCAAGTAGACCTATGACATTATCTTCCCACTCAGTAGACCATCTAAGAACAAGGAAACTTGTTTAACCTAAGTAGGTAACTTTGGGATAGAACACCTTTTGATGTACTATGTGAACCAATGTCCTACTAAGTTGATTATTTCTTGGGGTTTCTATTTGAAACTATGAAACAAAGATGAGGTGTTTTGTCAGACTCCACTCTTGGAGAACTCTACAATAAAAGCATCCAATAGTTATGTGACATCTCTAAGTTGATCTTGTTGCAAGGGTTGAAACCATGTTAGGGCTATATTCTTCAAGGTTAGGCCAAAAGCCTCATATTGTGTGAAAAAATCCTCCACTTTCTCCACTCAATTTTTCATGATTTTCACCACTTGAGAGGGTCTCAAGGTTTTGGGATGCTCTCTTGGTCTAGGCATATGAGAGTCCTCCATACCTCTCTAGTTCTTATGCCCTCTAGCTCTTTCTTGTTCAATTCTATCCATGTCTATTCCTCATCTCTCTCTTCTTGCAATGTGCAAAAAACTAACCTTAGGTCATTCCTTAGACCTCTTTCTACACTCCTAGGGTATGTGAGGATCCTCGTCCAATCTGACTATCAGGGATAGTCGCCTTGTGTGAATGGAAAATATTTTCACCTTTCCAATTGTGCACATGTCTACTATGTTTCGAAACAACATACATTCTCTCTGAGGTGTTGTCCAAATATATAACACTGTCTAGAACATCCAAATCCTTAAACTCATAGATGATGATCCCATCTACCTCACTATGTTTGCCTGGTTTGAAACTCCAAAAGGCTTCCTCACTACCTCTGTTAGTGAATAATTATAAGCTCATATTGTCTTGAGGGATCTAGTCAGTTGTTATGATCCTGATCAATATTGATTTACCTCTCGAGGTCCTAGTTTCTTGGTCTTCATTCTCATTCTCAAGTTCTCTCATTTTCAAAATATGATTTATCCAAGATAATCCATTCTATGTGGTAAATTTCTACCATGTATATGGTTCATTGCTTATCTACATACGACCCTTCATTGAATTTAACCACATATGATCAATTCCAAAGGGGTGCTTGGATTTCTAAGCTAGTTCAATAATCTTCTTAAACCATCCTCATAGATGTGAGTACCTAAATGGTATGCTCAAATGTATTCATGTTGAGTCTTGTAGGGTCCTTTTGGGTTCTCTAAACACATCAGTCTTGAACTACCTGAGGGTGTTTCCATGCTGAATGATATCTCTCAATTGTTGGCTCATGAGCTCATTGCGTAGGCCTAATCGCTCAATTGATGAGTCGAAGATTTAGTAGTAATATTGACAATAGCGTCATATGATATGAGGATTTTTTTATCAACCTTTCCTATGTGTTTACCTAACCTAAACTTCATGAATTTGTTCAATTACCCTTCTAATTTTTTTAGAGTGGACACATGTTGCAAGGTTCTTTCATGTATCAATCACTTGTATTTCTTAATTTTCCTTTGTGTGGGTCTTGTATTTAATGTCCCAACATCAAGAATAACTTCATTTTGTTGGTTCTTCTCATTTGATCGCTTGCTTATTTTCTTTCCCTTAAGTTTATCATGTTTTTGTAACTCTAATTATCACTCTTGAATTGAGTTACTTAGGATTTCTTGAACTTAGTCCATTCCTTTTCTCATCCTAATTAATAAATTTGCATATATGCACACTTATCCTAAGCTAGATTTGATTGAGAGCGTTGAGTAGTTTTCCACTCTCAAGTAACATTCTTTGGACTTTTCTCTTGTGCTCAAGAAGCTCACCCAAGCCATGCTTTTACAATTGTACCTTGTCTTGCCTATGGATGCTCTCGATTCAATTTAGTAGCCAAGAAAAAACCACAAAATTGACTAAAAATCAATTCCAAATAAGAATTCATGATCTACCTATCTGTCATGACATACAATGTCTATCGGGGATTTTATCTATTGCGATGTACACTATCTATCACAATAGGCTGTTCTATCGTCTATCATGGAATATGCCTATCCTGATACATGGTCTATCTGTCATAATACATGGATGTCTGTCACCATAGACGGTCTATCTGTTGTGATAGATGGGCTCTATCGGATGGGCTCTATCGTTTTTCCTAAGGAGCTTCTATCGTGATAGACAATTTTTCTATCACAATAGACGACCTCTATCGTCTATTGTGGAATTGTGTCTGTTACGACAAACAATCTATTTGTCATGATAGATGGTGTCTATCATCTACCATGAAGCATGAAGCATGTTTGTAGTGATAGACGATGTGTCTATCATGATAGACAGGCTCTATCACAGATTTTGTCCATCTTAATAGACAAAAAATGCAAATTCTTTTGATGCTTCTAAGCCTTTGTGGAGGTGTTAGGGATGTGTTTATATTGATATGGATACAAATTAAAAATACCAACTTTCTTTATCTATCACATGTTGATATATTTAGGTAGTGATGTGTGTGAACACACTAGGACCGCCGAGGCACTTTTTTCCCTCTTTAGGAGGTTTTTTCCCCCCGGCTTGTATATACGCCTATTGCCCTAATGGGCTACTTATCTTTGTACATTCTCTAGTAATACATTCAGTATTGTGTGTTTGTGCTCCAAGCTTCTTCTTCTTCCTTGTGCTGTTCGCGTGCTTCCGCAGACGTCTATCTCCAACAATTGGTATCAGAGCAGGTCGTCGCTTCATCTAGGGCGCCGTCGACACTCCTCCATTTGCAGTCTCAGAATCGCACGAATTTTGGTGAGCATACTCAGCGTGTTTTCGAGATCAAAACATCTTCGCTCTGTGGTGCCGAAATCGCGATCTGAGCTCGTTTTGGCCTTCGAACGCACTATCGCAGCGCTTGTGCATGCTATTTCGTCTTTTTGTGCCAAAGGTATATACCAGTTTTTGTTCGCCAGCTTAAGCGTCTCGAAGTCTGCTACAGGTCTAGCAGAACTTGTCTGGGCAGTTCTGTTCAACTTTTTGAGATACAGTCAATTTTCTGCATCAAGGTATTTTAGTCATCGGCCATGGCTGAAAGCAGTGATGTATTCCGTATGTTGGCTATTGAGGATAAGTTGGATGGTACCAACTACCCATTATGGGCTTATATGATGCGACATGTTTTGGTTGCAAAAGGATTGTGGAACATTGTGCAGGGTGTTGAAAGACATCCTGTTACACCTGCAACGACAGGTACTGCAAATACAGGTGTTGGAGCTGATGAAGATGGTGTCGAAGATGATATTCCACAGATTCCTATTCGTGCTGCTGTTTCTATTGCACCTACTACAGAGCAGATTCGTTGGGATGGCAGAGATGCCCAGGCACATGCATTGATAGCTTTGTCTGTCAAACGTGCCATTATTCCTCATATTCGCTCTTGCAGAACAGCTAGGGATGCTTGGGATACACTTACCACATTGTACTAAGCTAGGAATGAGGCTCGTGTTGCTTACCTCCGAAAACAGTTGGAGAGTGAGCATATGGTGATTCTATGGATAGTTTCCTAACGAAGATCAAAGATTTGAAGGAACAGTTGATTTCTGTTGATGAGGTTATACTAGATAGCTCACTTGTGCAGACCGTTCTGAATGGTCTTCCTGATTCATATCACAGTTTTGCTTCTACTCTTCGGTTGATGATGAAAGGCAATTCGAATGCCTTATCATTTGAGGAGTTAGTCTCTGTTCTGTTGCAGGAAGATCAGTCCAGGCAGAACAGGTCCATTATGCGTGTTGCAGATCAAGCTTTCCTGGCTAGTCAGAAGGGCAAAGGAAAATGGAGCTCTTCTACTAGTAAGCACAAATCTGCAAATGCTGCACAATCGAAGAACCAAGATAAAGATGAGAAGAAATCAGAAAAGCAAAAATTGTTCTCCAAGTACTGTAAAGGAAATGATCATATTATAAAGAACTGTCCAAAACTAGCTGCTAAAGAGGCAAAGAAGAAAGAGGCTGGAATGGTTGTTGCAGAGGCCTCTACACCAAAAATAGAGTCTGCAAATCTTGTGCAGGAAGAAGAATGGGCGTTTACTACTGTCTGCAGTTTTGACCCATCTTCTCATGATCAGTGCATGTCTGCAGTAGACTCAGATGTTTGGTACTTTGACAGTGGGGCGACCAAACATATTACCTCGCAGCGCAGTTTCTTCTCTTCACTCGAGCCTGCCCCTACAGGGAATACTGTCACATGCGCCAATAACTCCTCTTATCCTGTTATGGGAGTTGGTAAGATCATTCTGACTACTGCTGATGGTAGTTCTTTCACTTTGTCAGATGCTTTATTTGTGCTAGGGATCAAAAAGAACCTGTTATCAGTTTCTGCATTAGCCAAGATTGGCTTGGTTGTGAAATTCGTTGATGACAGGTGTACAGTCCATGATCTCTCAAATGGCGATGTGATTATTGCTTCTGGCATTTTATGTCGTGGGCTGTATAAGCTCATAGACTATGAAAGATATGTGAATGATTCGGCATGTGCAGATCATGATTCTCAGGCTATGTTAGATGCCAAGCTTTGGCATGCACGCTTTGGTCATCTGAATTTTGCTAGTTTGCTACGCTTGCAGAAATCTGATATGGTGTCTTCTTTGCCCAAGCTTGAGGCACCTGGAAAACATGTATGTGAAGGTTGTATTTTGGGCAAAATGCAGCGTTCCTCCATTTCAAAAGATGGTTCAGTTCGGGCTACGCAGAAATTGTAGCTTGTACATAGTGATGTCTGTGGTCCTATGCAGACACCCTCTTTTGGGAATTACCTTTACTTCGTGACTTTCATTGATGATTTTTCCAGGCATGCATGGGTATATCCACTCAAAGCAAAGTCCGAAGTGTTCATGTGCTTTAAAAAGTTTTTGGTTTTGGCTGAAAATTTGTCAGCATGTAAAATGGGCACCCTCCGTTCTGATCGAGGGGGGGAATATATGTCTTCTGATTTTAATGCATTTCTGGCTGAACGTGGGATAAAACACCAGTGTACAGTGCCCTATACACCTCAACAGAATGGAGTTGCTGAATGAAAGAACAGGTCACTCATGGAGATGGCGAGGTGCATGGTCAAGAGTCAGGCTTTACCACATAGTTTCTGGCTTGAGGTTGTCATGTGTGCAGCATATGTACTGAACAGGTGTCCCACTAAAGCACTGCAGTCTATCACTCCATATGAGGCTTGGCATGACCGCAAGCAATCTGTTGCTCATCTGCATGTTTTTGCTTGTTTGGCATATGCATTAGTGCCTGAACAACATCGCAGAAAATTGGATGATAAGGAAGTAAAATGTATTTTTGTTGGGTACAGTTCTGAAAGTAAAGGCTATCGTCTGTATCATCCACATACTAAACGCATTCTGGTTAGCCGTGATGTTGTCTTTGTGGAAGATGCTATTCAGCCATTGCTTTCATGTACTAAGGAGACATCTGTTAGCTCCAAAGACATCTATGATACGTTGATGCCTCTTTTTACAGGTGGACAGTCTAGTGCTGGTCCTAATGAGGCAACTTCTCAGCCTTTGCAGGTTTCATATGATGATGCTCAACAGATACAAAGCTAGGTTGGTAGCCAAGGGTTTTGCACAAACCCAAGGCATTGATTATGAGGAGACATTTTCTCCTGTGGCTAAGATGCCAACAATCAGAATATTGGTCAGTGTAGCTGCATCCAAGAATTGGAACATGTACCAATTAGATGTCAAGAATGCTTTCTTGAATGGATGGATATCTGAAGAAGTCTACATGTCACAACCACCTGGCTATGAAGATCCCAAGAAGGTAAATTATGTTTGTAAATTGAAGAAGGCTCTATATGGATTGAAGCAGGCACCTAGAGCATGGAACTACAGGTTGACAACATATCTCCAAGACCAAGGATTTGTGATGAGTAAGGCAGACACATCTCTATTCATAAAGAGGAGTAGTACAGAGGTAATCTACTTGTGTGTTTATGTTGATGACATCATCATTACAGGTAATGATGTCAGTGGGATTAGACACATCAAAGGACAGATGATGAAGGAATTCAAGATCAATGATCTTGGATTATTAAAATACTTCTTAGGTCTTGAATTGATTTATACAAATTCAGGTATCTTCATCACTCAGAAGAAGTATATTCAAGACATGTTGAAGAAGTTTAATTTGCAGGAAGCTAAAGTCTCAAGTACTCCTATGGAAGTCAACCTAAAGCTTAGTGCTCATGAAGGTGATGAAGTCCAAGACATTACAGGATACCAAAGTATGGTTGGTAGTTTGAATTATGCTACCTTAACCAGAATTGACATAGCATATGGAGTTAGTGTGCTAAGCCAACTCATGCACAAACCAAGGGTACCTCACCTAGAGGCAGCAAAGAAGATCTTGAAGTATCTAAAGGGAACTCAGAACCATGGTTTGTACTTTCCTTATACATCAGATATTGACATTAAAGTATATTCAGATGCAGATTGGGCAGGATGCAAGGATGATAGGAGAAGCACATCAGGATACATATGTTTTGCAGGTGATAAACCTATTTCTTGGTCAGCCAAGAAACAACCTACAATAGCTTTGTCATCTACTGAAGCAGAATATAGAGGGCTAGCCAATGCCACTCAAAAAGCTATTTGGTTGAAGCTTTTGTATACAGAGTTAAGCCTATACACAAGGCCTCCAATTATCTTTGGAGATAACACAAGCTTTCTTCATCTTGCAGCTAATCCAATATATCATGCTAGGACAAAGCACATAGAGGTTCATTACCACTATGTGAGAGAAAAGTTGCTAAGCAAAGACATTCAATTGACTTATGTGTCTACTAACATGCAATGTGCAGATTTACTCACTAAAGCTTTGGATGGAAACAAGTTATGCAGATTCAAATCCATGATTGGATTGCAGGATGTAGTTGAAGATTGAAGATGAAGACTTAAGCCAAAGTGTTTGGCTTGAGAGGGAGCTGTTGGTGCAATTCAAGCCATCACACTTGGCTTGGAACCTTGGAAACTTGGTTTTGAAACCTTGGAAGCTTAATTCACTTGAAGAAAGGACCATGTGAACTTATGCTTATAAGTTCCTACTTCTTTACCCCTTGTAAAAGTCTAAATGACTTGGCATGTAAATGATCACACCTACTTGATTGGATTCGTGGAAATTAGAATGTATAAGTGGAGAGAATATCTCCCCACTTTTAGATGAGTGATTATAGGGAGCCTTAGATTTGAATTTGAAATTCAAACTTACTTCCTACACATATAAAACTCAAGAAAAAACTCGCGGGTTGAGTGTCATCTCCCGAGTTCATTTCTTTTGTATCTGAGTGTGTGAGTGTACTACATCTTAGACCTCACCTCTCCAACTCATTAGGCTATGCTTATAATGCCAATGAGATTGTACATTCATGTGAATTAATAGAAAGAGTTACATTCATTATCTCTGTGATTCTCTGAGTATACACTCCAAGTCTGTCAACTTCTACAAGCCATATCTTGGTGATTTCTCAACCAAATCAAGTGATTCAAAGCTTGTTGGAACCAGGCTCAAAGCATTCTACAAGACTACAAAGTTTGAAGAAGTTTGGTTCAGCCATTTTCGAGAAATCGTCTTCGAAGCAGTCTCTGGTATTTGTCTGCACATCTCCTAAAAAGTCGGGAGTGACCATAAACTTGCTAAAGTTATTTCTCTGTGCATAGTTTATCAATTTGAATGATTCCACTTGCAAATGGTAGCTTGTTAAGCTAATTTAATATGTCCAGAAGGAATTTGATCAATTGTAAGTGTGCTGGTCATACTGAGTGAAAGACTGAGCAGATGTCATTACCAAAATAGCAAGTTTTCTTGGATTTTTGAAGTCTCAAGTAGTGTGTTTTGATTTGATCATTACACATATCATTTGCAAAGTACATATATGCTTTCTTAGTATCATTTGGAAGCTAATCAAGTG
>CM035406.1:166228480-166253419 GCA_020310875.1 Ceratopteris richardii
CTCTCTTCATTACTCATATATGTATCCTATTTCCTTGCAATAAATCTATGAAACGTCTTAGGTATGGAAAATTCACTTGGCCAAGGCATACCCCATCTTTAGTATACAGTTCAATAGGCAAGCCAAACCTCACAAAAGAAATGGTAAATTGAAAGAGAAAAGGGAAGAAGCAAACCTTGGATTTGCAAGAAAATCAATGAAAGAATGCAATTTTTACAATCATCAGACAAGTGTTCCTACCCTAAGGAGATAAGAGCAAACACAAAGGAGTACAAAAGTCTAATTATAAGGTGACATACCTAGAATATCCAAAAGTCTATCACACAAATTTGCAGATGTGATTATAAATCTCCCTATACTAAATGCCAAAAATTGTTCACATGCAATATGAGGGCATTGTTCTACAACTCTAATCAGTTAATCTTTGAAAGAGTACACCCAACTTAGTTGTGGCTAGAGGTTGTAAGCAAACACAATGGATTTGTCAAAATCCCCAAATGTTCAACAACCAATGTACACATCATGTCAAAATGCACATAAACAATGACTACGATTACCTCTCAAAGCTACTCATGATCGGTGATCCATATCATCTCCAAAGGTTCACACAATCTACAATCAATATCAATGCCCAAAAGTTATCCAGGATTGATGATCAAGAACATTTCACAATCACAAACAAGATCATGTCACAATCTACATTCAAATCCAACTCATGTTTGATATCACCTCCTTTTGGCACTATCCAAATACATTTGGTGTGGCTTGATGATAAAATCATAAAGCACTAGAAAATTGCATTCAAGGCTATTGTTAGGCACCAACCATAATTTCTTGTGGACCAAGGGTGTCAAGTGATAATCAATGGTCCAGCCTTTCATCTCTAGCATGTTTCATTGGGCTTTGATGTTATAGTGAGTCAAAGTTGGGACTCGGATCTTACTAATATCAACAAGAACTTCGTTATTGAAAGAAATGAAAATCAACTTGGCAAGTCATGCTATCATAGTCAACATGTTCCTCATTACCTTGATTATCTATTTTCTATGGTATTGGATACCAAATATTACTCATAGAGGATCAATTTTGGTTTGTTCATTTAAATTTGGAATAAGATGAAACCTTACTTCATGATCAATGAAGAGTGGAGGTGGGCTTTTGGTGTTAGAAAAAATGATTCAATTGTTTCCCGATCAAGGGAATCAAAGCTCTCAATCCTCTTAACCTCCAAAGAGCAAAGAAGTTATGGAATAAATGGTTTCATTTGTGGAAGCATTGATGGAATCAAGCGGGTGATGGATTATATTTGAGGACATTAACCCAACTTTGAGATTGGACTTTGAATACTAGAGCCTATTACAAGACACAATCAATGCTTGGGATAAATCCAAGTCTCATCTCCTCCTTTTCCATGATCCCCCTCAGATCGAATATATAAAATGGCACAATTGTCTGAGTATCATATGGTATTTTAATTCGCTTTCCCTATGGCATCCCCTCATAAGAATAAAAAAGTTGTTTCGATGTGGTCAATTCTTGATCAAGGAATTTAGAGTGATGTTAAAGTTAACAAAATTTATGGGGCCCCTTCATGGTGTTAGCTTTCCCTAAATGGTAGAGAATACTTCCGACACCTCTTCTTTTTGTGCCCAAGGAGTTTTTGCTTTTGACAAGTCATGGGGAGACTTTTGTCATTACAAACTCAAATAAACTAGAAACAAGCCTTACTTGGAGAAGCAATTGATTGCTCTTTGGCCTTTTGGCATGTGATTAGGGGAGAAGGTCTTTGGAAGATTTGGAAAGAAAGATACATTGTTAGCTTTGGTAACCCACTCAAAGAGTGGTCTATTGATAATATCCTTAGCTTTTAAGCAAAAGAATTTGCAATTGTAAAAATCCCCTCCCTTAAAACACCATACGATGTTTGTTTTGGACAATAATGAGATCCATAGCATAGCAAATGGATACCCCATGAGAGATACGAAAAGGTTAATAACCTTCTTTCTAACTCTCCATAACGATTTTGTTTTTAGTTATTTTGACTCTCCTACCATCTCTTAGCCAGTCTTAGGAATAATTTTCTTACTTCCTTTAGATCCTTAATGTTGTCTTGCTTTCAGGTTGTCTTAGGGCCACTATTCCCCTTCACTTGTACAAGTGTTCTTTCAATTAATTCATGCAATGGAGACTATGTCTTGACCTAACTTCCTCTTATTAAAAAAATAATAATAACTTCAAATGTTATAGCATTGCTAGAAACATCTGGGTCTCTATTTAGCACCAGCTTGGGATTTCCCTTTGGACACTAGAAGGTTACCCCATTTTGCCCATGGTGATGAGCTACATGAAGGTGGTTACCCTACCATGACCCCTCCATAGAATTGGTTGCCCCCTAAAGCCTTAAGGATTGGTCGCCATAATTCATGAATGTGTAGTCACCCCTTCTACTCCATATAAAGGATGGTCGCCCTCCTCTGGGGGTCACCCTCTCCCATGGAGCAAGGGTACCCCCAAGGGTGGGTTCCCTTCTCCCTTTGGACAAGTGCACCCTTCAAGGAGTGGCACCCACAAATCAATCAACCATAATGACAAGAACTCCAAAACATGCCCATTTCAAGACAGAAGGCAGCCACACAACCACACTCAAGTACTCCTCATGGCACCAACACTTGGGTGCCCTCTATATAATGACACCTCCTCCCCCCACCCTCCCTACTAGAGGGTGACTTCGAGAAGGGAATTATACTCCCCCTACTTGGTTGAGAGGTTCCCAAGAACTTCTCATCAACTAGTGAATCCAAAAATTAGCCAACCTACAAGTGCTCCTTCACTCACTTTTTTATGTTGGGCAGCCCTCAACTTCTACCACAAGCATCCCACTATGTTGGATGGCTCTACATCTACTCAAATGCCCTATCGGGCTGGGGGGACCCTCCATCTACCCCATGGTAATCATAAACTCATCCAATCTTACAAAAGAGAACGTGAAGAAAAACATACAAATCCTCCCTGAGTCATGCAAATGTCACACTCTATTCGACAAGGAGTAAGTTTCAAAGTGATTACCCTAAGGGGGGGGGGGGGGGGGGGTGCCCCACCTAGGCAACTTACCTCTACAGGTAGCTGCCTCCTTCCAGGTGTGCAATCCGTGTCAGTGGCCACATATTTCCCTCCTCCAAGGACCCTCTTTCGCATTGAGAACCACTCATGTGGCCTTATTGAATCTATATAAGCAATCATTGGGCACTCATTGAGACCACCTGTCAAGACGTTGTGCGCATATTGTTGAGACTTCTAATTTGTCATCATCTGAAGATTGTTTTCTATCTTTGAATGATACAATCTATGCCATTTTGAGTTGTATTATTCTTGTGAACCCTTCTTATACTCCTTGTTTTGCCTATAGCCTCTTCACGAATTTGGCATTTGTGAATTATTTCTCTACACAAGCATGTTACAAAGAAGTTGACATGCTTTGTGGGATCCTTGCATACTCGATCAAAAGCATATTTGGAAGTAAGAATTCTTCATATTTTCTCTCTTTCCTCAATTCATGATCCTTGGTAGGATTATACCTAATATAAGGGCCTTGTTAGGATTATACCTAATATAAGGCAAGTGGGAACATGACCCATACCTGAGTAGCTATGGAATCTCTTGATCTCCTCAAGCATCCCATAAAGACTTAGGATAGTAAACGTTCATCTCATCACCATTCTGCACAACTAATCCTCCTTATACCCTTAACTCTTCCTATTGTTAGCTCTCAAGAATTAGCTCATACATCTCCTAAAGAAAAGACTAGGAGAGCATTGATGTCCACCTTTGATACATCTTAAGGATAACCAATTACCCATGGAAGACCTTATGAATTTATTGTCAAGGAAAAACATTAAATTTCCTAGTTTCAAGGGTCTAGTGCAGGAGGACCCCGAAGACCATGTAAGGAGATTTATCTCAACAAAGAGATGATTCTCATGTCCTTGACATTTTTTATGCGAGTATGTCTAATTCACACAATAGGGACCAAAACCACCCAAACTAATCGAAGTACACAAGATCTCTCATGCATTATAGATGTGGTGAGTATAGATATATTGAAATTAAGTGCACTCTACATCAGGGTCACCATCATGTCAACATCGCCTTGATGTCAAAGACCATTATATGAGGGAATGCTACATAACTACCTCACTCCAATTCACATGATAGAAGTCTCTCCAAAGGAAGAATGTATGACTCCACGTTCATTGGATATTTCATCCGCTAATATGATGAATAGGGCCATGACAATGACAATGGCACAACTAGAAGAGCAACAAAGACCTAAAGATAAAGAAAATGAGAAAAAGGCTGAATCAAGAAAGATTGAGGCCATAGGAGCAGCTTATGAGAAGATGAGGGATACATTAAGAGGCCAACGAGCTTGCTCAAACTCATGTGCAAATGTTGTAGACATGAAGAAATTATGAAAGAAACTTATAATAAGGTCAGTCTATATCATCTTATTAAGATGGAAACTAAGGCAAGAAACAACTTACTCAAGTTCATATACTCGTACCTGAGTCCATCACCAAGTGTACATGGGTATATGGTGGACTATCCCTCATCTCCGCTCGTAGTCTACCACAATATAAGGTTGATTGTTTCTATTAAGAACGAGATTTTGACAGGAGTTATAGTGGATAGTGGGTCCAGTATCAACTTGGTGCCCAACTTCACCATGAAGAAATTAAAGTTGGACTTGACAAAAGCAACACCATTCACCATGACATTGGTGGTTCAACACCCGGATACACCTTTAGAGATCATAAAAAGGTACTTATGTTAGTGCAATGCTTCCAATCTGTCTTGGATTTTGTTCTCATTCCATTATTTAGGGAAACCTTCTTTCCCTTGCTTCAGGAAAGAGCCTTATTGAGGCAAATCAACGCACTAAAATATTAGGGAAGAAGAATGTTATGGATCTCCAGCAAGACCAATGATCGGTTGCAAATACCTTTGAGAGATGGATGTGATAATGCTAAAGAAATTGGATATACAATTCACATTGAGGTAACGTCATACTTGCCACTTGAGAAAGATAATCTATTCACTTGCATGATGTACAACCAAGAGTCTACAAAGTGGAAATTCACAAAATAAATGAAGAAATGGACCAAGTTGGACCCCATTCACCCTTTGCACATGGCAGCAAATTTTCAATAGTTATCCAATTGCCCCTAATCATGGTAAGAAAGTGTAATTTACAGATGTTAGATATGGAGGAAAACATACTAAATGGTTGTAGGGAGCTCACAGTGGCTCAAGATGGGTTCCTCCTCTGAGATGACTGAAGGGGACTCCTCCCAAGAACCCCAATTGGTCACAATAGATGCTTACCTTTGGATGGACCAGCATGTGATCGAACGCACTATATTGGGCAAGGAGGCTAGACATCTTTTTTGTGCAAACACTCTCAGTTGCTCAAGTTGGGTCAACTTTTCCAATTACACTGACTCATGTGAGGCAAGTGGGAGACGTAAATTTTATGTAGACACCTCCAAGGGGCAAGACAAATCCAATTGGGAAACTTCCTCAAAGTGACCAAATCTTACCAGAGGGCACAATTAAATTGTTATGTCAAGAAAAACCAAGTAATGAGACTAAGTGGGGCAATTTTATGGATGTAGGACCAAAAGACACAAAACATGTGCAAGCATCTTTAGAGACTAATTTTGATTCTGAAACCAAAGATGACCTTCCATTTCCAAATATTCCATGCAAATGGATTAAGGATCATATCATGGAAAACAAGTTGAATATATCCCCAGCACACAGTATTGATGACTTCTCGAGTCAAACTACCACAGAGACACTGGTTCAAGAAGTCAATCTTGGAGATGAAGAAAGATCACAAATAATCTACCTCACCACATGCCCATGCCACATACTCCCAAAGAAGTGCAAAGATTTTTAAGCCATGCAAGATACCACATGAGGTTATATTATATGTATATATTGTGACATTGCTAAACTCTTGTCATGGCTCACAAGAAAGAATATACCATTCTTGTGGATCCGTGAATGCATTCAACAGACTAAAAGGTTATGTATTGCACCACTCCTAAATGTTCCTACTTGATTGATTGAGTTCCATGTGCATAAAAATGCAAGCCTTTACAAAGTTGAACCAGTTTTACTACAACCATTGGCACATAAGAAAGTAGACTATTCCATCACCAATGCAAGTACATTACTCACAAAGACACAAAGAATTTATAGCACAACCAATAGAGGTTTGCCATTGTTTGCACCCCAAAAAAATCCTTAACCATCTCTTAGGTGTGCATGTTATTGTAATTTCCGACCATCAACTATTAAGGTATTTAATCAATAAGCCACAAGTACCTCGATAGGTATGGCATTAATTAGTACTTTTTCAAGAGTATAATTTTGAAATACACATCGACATAGGAAGGAAATATTATTAAAATTATGTGTGCCTCGAGATTTGATGTGAACCTTTTCACTATACATGGGAACTTTTTACTCCAATGTTGGCTAGAGGCTTTTTCCCTATGTTACCACATACATGATTCACTCATATGTGTTTGTACTTTCTACTTAGAGATATTATTCAACTCTTACTTCACTTCTGATCATCATCAATAGAGAGAGCTATTTAAGCCATCCGTCTTCTCTCTATGTCTTACTACATTTTTGCTCCTTGTGTGTGCTTCTTGTGTATCTCTCGCATTTCTATACACACCCTAGTGGTATCAGAGCAGGTTCAACTTCTTTCCAAGTTTTGATTTTCTATTAGTGCAAATCGACTTCGGAGCATACACAGTTTTAATAGTGCAAATCGACTTCAGAGCATAGAATAGTGCAAATCGACTTCGGAGCATAGAACAGTGCAATTCATGTAATCAAAATTTCCATCAAAGTGTCGAATTTTGAGTTGAAATTTCAGTTTTCATTGAAGTAAAGATCTTATCACATTCTTGTTCTTTAGTGAAATGGCGTGCAACAATGACTGCTTTGGCATGCTTCAAGTTGAAGATAAGCTTGATGCGACTAACTATTTAGTGTGATATTACATGATGAAACATGTTCTTGTTGCAAAACAACTATGGAACATAGTGGTAGATGTAGATCAAAGCCGTGCAAGTTCTTCTACTTCACAGTACTATCACAGATGAAGTTTCTTCATCAAGTAAAGTGGTTACTCCTTCTCTACCTAGGAAGGAGCAACTTAGATGGCATGGAAAAGATGCTCAAGCTCATGCATTGATTGCACTTTTTGTGAAGCATCATATAGTTCCACCCATTCGACCATGATCTACATCAAGAAAGGCATGGAAAAGTCTTGCTTCTTTGTATGCCGTGTGTAATGAAGCATGTGTTTCATACTTGAGGAAGAAACTTGAGGATATATGTAATGAGTCTGTGGATGTGTATGTGATACGCATCATGGACTTGAAAAAGATATTGCAAAACATAAAAGAGATTATTATAGATGCGTCACTCCTCTCTACATTGTTGAAAAATTACAAGAATCTTTTCAAAGCCTTGCCACTACACTCTGTTTGGTTGCAAATGGGAATCCAAATATGTATGAATTTGATGAGGTTATCTCTCTTCTTTTGTAAGAGGAGCAATCTAGAGTGAATAGGAGTGGTTTCATAGAGGGAAGATAAGCACCTCCTATCTCACAAAAAGGAAAAAGCAAGTATGGTTCAACTTTGGGTTGATCAAAACCAAAGCCTTAACTTTCCTCTTCCACTCATTCCTCTATTAATGCTAATTTGTCAAAGAAAAAGAGATGCAAATATTCCTAGAATGTTGATCATACTATTGATGAGTGTACAAAGCTTGCTCAGTGCAACGAAAAGAAGAAGGAATCCGACATGTCTATTGTTGAAAATTCTTCAAATGCAAAGAATGAGGAAGCTAGCATGGCTCAAGATTTTTGGGCATATGTTGTTACATGTCATTATGATGCATCATTGCATTCTAAATGTATGTTTGTGAGTGAAGGTAATTTGGATTGGTTCTTCGATAGTGGTGCTTCAAAGCACATAACTTCATGCAAAAGGTCTTTTGCATCTTTTTAAGACGTTCCCAAAGGGGACATGTGGTGTGTGCAAACAATGCCTCTTATCCTATCATTGGAGTAGGAGAAATTGAGCTTACAACTGCAAACGGAGGTTTGATACCCTTGAAAAATGCATTGTATATACCCGATATCAAGAAGAACTTAATTTCACTTTTGTTGATTATCAAAGCTTGATTCCATGTACACTTTATTGTTGATAAGTGTACAGTTCATGATTTCAGCAATGGTGATATTATCGTGATGTCCACTACATTATGTGATGGTTTGTATCACTTGGATATATACAAGAGGGCTTCCTCGAATGCCTTGGTTGCTCATACTTCTTGCATGGGTAAAATGGAGCTTTGGCATGTTTGTTTTGGTCATTTGAACTTCAATAATTTGCTTTACTTGCAAAAGAAGGACATGGTTATTGGTTTCACAATACGTGAGTCCATAGAAAAACATGCATGTGGAGGTTACATTCTTGGAAAAATGCATCGTGCTTCTTTTCCAAACGATAGTCATACACACACTACAAGAAAATTATAGCTTGTTCATAGTGATATATATGGCCTTGTCAAGACTCCATCTTTTGGGATGCCTGTATACTTTGTTACCTTCATTAATGATGCTACTCGTCACACATGGGTGTATCCTATAAAAGCAAAGTTGAGGTATTTTCTTGCATCAACACATTCTTCGCCATCGCTGAAAATTTTTTTGGAAACAAGCTTTTGACCCTACACACAGATCCCGGCAATGAATACATGTCATATGAGGTTAATGCTTTTCTTTGTGAAAGAGAAATTTCATACAAATGTATGGTGTCATATACACCTCAGCAATATAGTGTTGTCAAGCGCAAAAATAGAACACTGGTTGAAATAGCAAGATGTATAGTTAAAGAAAAGCACCTTCCTCACAAGTTTTGGATGGAAGCACTCATGTATGCAAACTATGTGTTGAATCGCTACCTAAAAAAACATTGAGAGTCATCACTCCTTATGAGGCTTGGAATGGACATAAACCTATGGTTAATCATATGCATGTGTTTGGTGATTTCGCATATGCCCTTGTGTCATCACAATGACATAAGTTTAATGACAAGGCAAAGAAATGTATAGTTGTTGTTTATAGTTCTAAAAGTAAGGGATATCATTTGTACCATCCATTGATGAACACAATCATTGTGAGTAGACATGTGATATTTGCTAAAAATTCAATTTTTACTATGCTTAAATGCAAAAAAACAACCAACAATTAACTCACAAGATGTTTGATACACTCATGCCTTTATTCCAAAGTGGTGCGCTTCACTATGGCCATGTAAGTCAGGGAACTCAAAATCTGGAATACAAATAATTTCCAACCAAACATGGCTAAATTTTTCAACCAAAAATTATCGTAACTGTTGGAAATTTCCAGCCACATATCATTGAACAATTGCGACAAAATATGGCTAAAAATGAGCATGAAATTCAATCGATGCATGATATACATGTTGACGATGTATTACATAATGAACATGTCTATCAAGAGTGCACAAATTATGCCATAGTGGCTGAAACAAACTTTGCACGATAGCAAATTGAGTGCACCTTTACTTGGTAGAACAAAATCAAGCTCTCAGCATGCATCAAGAAATTTTGTGAATTATTGAAGGTACATCAGTTGGACACAAAAATAGCTTTCTTGAATGGTGATTTGCAAGAACAGGTTTATGTGAAGCAACCTCTTGGATTTTCCATGACAAGAAAGAGCATATGGTTCGTCGCTTGCATAAAGCCTTGTATGGTCTCAAGCAAACTCCATGTGTATGGTATAACAAAATCCATAAGCACTTGATTGCTCTTGGCTTCACATGTAGTCCAATTGAAAGCACACTCTTTGTATGCAAAGATGCAGCTGATCTTACAATGCTTGTTCTTTATGTTGATGACATGCTCTTGATTGGGTCATGTGATGCATAACTCAACATCTTTATGGCTGATTTGCATCATACTTTTGATGATTTATCTTGATCGTTTGGGCTACTATGTTGGCATCCAATTTGTATCTGTTGAGCGGAGAATTGTTATGCATCTAGCAAAGTATGTTGAAAAACTACTTCAATGTTTTGAGTTTTTGAATTGCAAGCTAATTTCTACACCATTCGAGATAGGATTTAGGCTCTCAGGTGAGGATTCTAGTGATGCTTTTCACACTTATCTTTATTAGCAAGTTTTGAGATCTCTTATATATGCACGCAACAGAAGACCAGATATACAATATGCACTTTTTCAGTTGAGTTGATTCATGCATAGCCCTAGCACTAAACATTGTGTTTAGATGTCGCAAAGGCACTTTGAGTTCAGGCCTCTTTTATGGCAGAGATATTCAACCAAGCTTACATGATCTTATAGATAGTGATTGGGTTGTTAATTAGAATACTCTCATGTTTACTAGTGGTAATTGCTATCTCCTTGGAGACTCATGCATATCTTTGTTGAGTAAGACGCAACCTACAATGCATCATCAAGTTGTGAAGTTCAACACAAGGAAATTCTCACATCTACAATGGAATGTATATGGTTGAGATGCATATTGATAGATCTTTGCATGAAGATTCATGTTATTCTGGACATTCTCACTGATAGTCAGAGTGCATTGGTTGTTGCACCAGATCTAGTGGTTCATGCATGGACCAAACATATTGAGGTGCATTATCACTATGTGAGAGAGCGCCTTCATGCAGGAGATATCGATTTGGTATATGCACCTACACAAGACAATGTGGCAGACATATTCACCAAAGCCCTTCAATGGGAAAAGTTTGAAGTTTTTCTCAAAGCTTTAGGCTTATTGCCTAGTG
Source organism: Ceratopteris richardii (assembly GCA_020310875.1). Classification (NCBI taxonomy): domain Eukaryota; kingdom Viridiplantae; phylum Streptophyta; class Polypodiopsida; order Polypodiales; family Pteridaceae; genus Ceratopteris; species Ceratopteris richardii. Next base: position 166,239,415 of record CM035406.1, read on the forward strand.
GGGCCTCATCTATCACTCCTTGTGTGTGTTCACATCATTTAATCCAAGCGGATTTGTTACACTTATGTGTTCCTCGAGTAGCTTTGATGTGAACTTTTCCCTAGACATGGGCACTTTTTACTCTAGTGTTGGCTAGAGTTTTTTTCCCATGTTACAACATGCACGATTCACTCGTATGTGGTGGTACTTTGTACTTAGGGATATTATTCAACTCTTACATCATTCCTTAACATCATCAATAGAGAGCTATTCCAACCATCTGTCTTCTCTGTGTGTCTTGTTGCATTTATGCTCCTTGTGTGTGCTTATTGTTTGTCTCTCGCATTTCTATACACACCCAACAAATTATACATCGAAGACGAAGTGTCAAGGATGGTCAAAGATGAGAAGCCAACATGCATTGATGATGAAACTATAGATAGGAACCTTTGTCTTATTGCTTCTTAATTCGATTGGTATGGAAAGATATAACAATTCCTCACTTCAAGCGAACTTGCCCCCAACATGAACCCATTGGAAAAAGCAAAGTTAATATTTAAAGCTAAATCATTTTTACTAAAAAAGGAAAAGCTGTATAAGTATGCCCGAGATGGTATTCTACAAATGTTCTTATCCACAAGAAGTAAGCCTCTTGTTTGAAGTTGCCCATAGTGAAGGGCATCTCTAAGGAGATCAATTTATGCACAAGTGTTCATAAATGTTTATGGTGGTGTCATCTCTACACAAATACCGCCAAGTATGTGATACAATGCGTGTGTGTATGTGTGCATGTGCATGCATATGCAAGTGTGTGCGCATGCGCGCACATGCATGTGTACGTGTACAAGCATGTGTGTACGTGTACTTGTACATGTATGTATGTGATCATGTATGAGTAGATACATTACACATACATAGAGAGAGACACATACATACATACATACAATGTGCGCGTGCGCACACGTGCATGTGTACGTGTACAGGCATGTGTGTACGTGTACTTGTACATGTATGTATGTGATCATGTATGAGTAGATACATTACACAGACATAGAGAGAGACACACACATACATACATACATACATACATACATACATACATACATACATACATACATACATACATGAATGCATGCATGCATAGATACATACATGCATGCAAGTATACATGTATGTATCTATGTAGGGATGTATATATGTGTATGTATGTATGTATATGTATGTTTCTACGTACTTACGTATGTATGTTGTGTACACGTGTATGTGTGTGTGTGTGTGTGTATGTATGTATGTATGTATGTATGTATGTATGTGTGTATGTATGTATGTATGTATGTATGTATGTATGTATGTATGTATGTATGTATGTATGTACGTATGTATGTGCGTATGTGTGTGTACATGTGTGTGTACATGTGTATGTATGTATGCATGTATGTGTATGTACGTATGTATATACACCCACATACACAAAGGAGGGGGGGAGTCTATTCAAAAGGTCAACATGGCACGACTATCTACTTTGGATAGCCTTGTAAAGCTTTTCATATGGCTCTGGCACGATTATCTACTTTGGATAGCCTTGTAAAGCTTTTCATATGGCTCTCCACCTAAATACAAGTTCAGAGCTTTTTTTGCAAAACTTAGACCTTACTGTCTTCATCAATCAGAATCCAGTCTTCATATATTCACGACACCAAATTTAAATTTTAAAAAAAAAAAACATTTCTTATTAGCGTTTCAATAGCACTACATGGACATACCATTATTCTTTTCGTCTTTGGAAGGTTATTTTCGTCATATTCTGTATGTCATGCATTCCTAAAGGGTAATTTTTTCTGTACATTAGACATAACACAATTTCTATTTCAAAAACCATCCCTTGATTTATCTTGTTCACATTATATGTACAATCTTGCGACCCGACTGAGACTCAGAGAGAGAGAGAGAGAGAGAGAGTACCGCATACATCGGACAAATGAAATAATATGCCATCGGCTATCGTTGCAAAGAATTACCAATATGGGAATTTTGGAGAATCATATCTTCATGTTTATAATATATTAAAAAAAGGGTCGGTAAGGACACGCACCAGTCGAATGCGTATCCTCCTCTACGTATTCAACTAGGATAAGCATGTACGGTTTATCCACCTACTAAAGGTGAACTACATGAATACACACGGATGTGATGGACTCATATTACTACCAAACTTCGTTCAATCTTCACATTCTGCTGGTGAAGCCTGCCAAATTGAACACTGCCCTTTGGAAAGTTAGAAAGTCTACAGACATCAATCTATGTATCCTTCCCCATGGGCGCGTCTATGCACTGTGGTCCTCTGAAGCAGGATAAATTGGCGCCAAATTTGCTGGGTCCACAAATTTCAGAAACACAGGTTTCAAATGCAGAACTCATATTACAAGATTCTTCTTCCTGTTCAACATGTACAGTATGTCGGATCAGGCAGTGTACCTTCATGTCAATACGCAGACAGTTGCGATACCAAGTATGCAGCTCCCTTACATGCTTGTTAAATCCAGGAACTTCGTACCAGTCGATTCAGGTTCCCTCAAAAATGACTGGATTATTCTAAGAAAGTATGGCTTTACGGGCTAAGAATCAGTCTGAGGGAACAGTAAGAAAAGTATGCCGCCTCATTTTTCAGCACCATCTAACAAAGACACTAGCACTTGTTCTCGAAGTTAGGCAAACCAGGCATACCAGGAATGCAACAAACACAGCTAATCAGTCCTTACCGGTAATATGACTCATTATCGTGCAGGGCACAAGATTCATGCCATTCCCTCGCTTATGAAAGGTCTCCTTATGTTCTCAGCTCCTTCTCAAGCTAATCCTATCTGTGATCTCTCTTCATATACGGGTTCTACTCCATTATGAAACGTCTTAGTTTTCTCTCTCTTTTCTTCATTGACCCTGTATGTGAAGCTAATATGCTGCCTTGTGTTCGTGAAGAAGCATCGATGAACCTTTCTTCTGCGATGTCCATGCAATGATCACATTTCATTGGCTGAAAAATTCTCACTTTCCAAGGCATTTGTCGTGGACTTGGCATTCTGTTTAATGGCTCTCTTTCTCTTGATGATGGGGAGCTTATGTTTTTCAACATTCATTCGACGTTCACAAGTCAGTAAATTTATCGCCGCCTCTAAACTTATCTCCTCAAGAGTCTCTTTCTGAAAATCCACGCAAGTCATCAGTATTCTATTTGTATTATGATTAGGAACAGAAAATCAACTGAATTACCTCGGACAAAGCAACTGAAGCAGACTGATGTTTCAAAACAAACGATTTTCTGGTCATATCAAGAATTACAGGATATCCATCATCAGGATGCTTGCCCTGCATCAAAAGCAAGTATTGATATGTGAATCAATAGAATGCACAAACTAGAAATTCATGGCATCATGGCAGGCTATCTGGTCACTATACCTTTTGTTGTTTTGACCTCAGCTATGTATTCAATCACAAAAACATTATCGCTCTAATTATGAATACGCATGATACTCTATACTTATCGTTTAAAGCTGTACGAGGCCAACGCGCATAATTCAAACACATGTAATCAAACGGCAATTGGTCAGTTCTTCGTTCTTAGAGTAACGTGAAGTGGTTCTCGGAATCCAAACCGCAAACTCAAATATCGTCCTTGAAATAAAAAGCCCTAGCATCTTTTTACTAACGGACTTCGAAGCCAGCGAAAGGAATTTCATAGAAATCCAATGAAAGCTTTATTTGGAAGGTTTAATGCACTGGTCGATGGGCAAAACCTTCCAAACGAATTACTTACTTGACATTCAGAATTATGTTATCCTGGGTTGACTTGTTAACAAACTAATCACCTTGAAACACGTCACAAGTCTTTCTCCAATTCAATGCTCTTCAACACAAGAAGCTTTGCCTTCTTGTGCGAACTCAAACTGATGTAGGTTCTCTTGCAATATGTGTTCCACAGTTCACCAAGATTCACCACATGGCACAGTACTGCATAACAATAATAAATAACAACTTTGCGGGAAAAAAACAAAAATTTGAAATCTTCCACATTAATGATGACAAATTTTTCAATAATTTTATTCAAATTTTCTACTAATTTTGTATATAAATCAACAAAAGGGCAGACGGGGAGAAGGGAGGGAGGGAACCTGAACACGAAACTCTACTAGGCTTCCTAATCATCTGATCAGAACCATCACAAGTTCTAGTGGAACATCATGGGTAAATCCTCCAAGCCCCTGACCTCTTTGTAAGATGTCACCATATCATCCTACATCAGCCACTACTCCAAGTGGCTTATGTAGAATACATTATACAAAAACCATGATTCCTCTAGAAACTCATAGGATACCCAAGTTATCATTCATATGACAAATCAAGGACCACAGCCCTTAGGCATGTCTCAGAATCTTGGGTTTCCATAAAGTATGACTCATCCTGTCACTCTGGAGATCACGAGGTTAGAGGAGTAAGATAACCTGAAGACAACATAGAGCTAGGCTGTCTTCTAAGAAGACAACAAAGTGCAAGATGGTTTTCATACTCCCCTCTCCCTTTGAGTAGTTTCTGTATCCGTGCAGAAAACAAGGTAAACACAAACGCCTCACATTAGCCCCGTGACGATGAATAAACTCCTCATGTGGATCATCAATACCCATTCACTGGTGATTGTGAAGTATCACCAAGCCAAGCTACAAACGGAGAGGGTTACTCACCCAATCATGACCATCTTGTTGGAGATCCACATCTGCTGAAGCAGACCAACAGCACAAGGAAGAAGAAGGATGGAGAACAATACAGCATACAATGTATTACAAAGTGAATGTACAAAAGATAAGTGACCTGTTAGGGTTATAGACATATATACAAACCAAGGGGTAAAACATGTTTTCAAGAGAGAAAAAGGTGTCCCATTGGTCATGTGTTCACACATATCACTACCAAAATATATCAACAAATCCCCCCTAGAAGTGGTGCGGTGAACAAGCAGGCTGGCCATCATGTATAAGAAAGTAAGCCCAGAGCTTTGCAAAAAGCTTCAAACTTCTCCCTAGGCAGCGCCAACCGATGTCTCCTCAGTACATAAAAGTAAGGGCTGAATTGCATCTTCCACAAAAACATCATCATGGCTAATGAGAATGCATTGAGACTAACGATGATAGAGACGATTGTCTTTGCTTTTGAAATGTACCCAGCAAAAATACATTCCACTGCCTTAACATCCAATTTTCTATGTTGTTGTTCGTACATTCATGCATATGCCACAACCAAAAACATGCAAATGAGCAACATATAGCTTGCAACCATGCCAAGCCTCCTATAGAGTGATAGACTGCATTGCTTTGGTGGGACACCTGTTCAACACACATGTTGCACATAGAATAGCCTCCCGTAAGTTATGTGGTGAAGCCTGACTTTTGATGCCTCACCATTTCCATGAGAGACATGTTCCTCTTTTAAGCAACTCCATTTTGTTGAGGTGTAAACGGCACTTCACACTGATGTTTTATCACATGCTCAGTCAAAAATGCATTAAAACTCAAAGCACATATATTCCCCCTCTCGATCAAAATGGAGGGTGCCCATTTCACATGTGGACAGAATTTCAGCCATAACCAATACTTGTTTAAAGCATATAAACACTTCTAACTTTGCTTTCAATGGATAAACCCATGCATGCCTAGAAAAGTCATCAATGAAAGTCACGAATTATAAGTAATTTCCAAATGAAGCTCTCTGTATAAGACCACAGACATCACTGTGAAAAGCTTCCATTCAGAAGCAGCTCTAACTGAACCATTTTTGAGAAGAATGCTACATTTTGCCTAAAATACAACCTTCACAAACATGTTTAGAAGGTGTCTCAAGTTTGGACAGAAAGGACGCCATTTCAGATTTTTGCAGGCGAAGCAAACTAGCAAAATTAAGATGGTGAAAGGGTGCATGCCAAAGCTTTGAATATGAGATAGCCTCGAAATCATGAACTGCACATGCTAATAATAAATCTATGAGTTTATAGAGCGCACGATATAAAATTCCAGAAGCGATAATAACATCACCACTCAAGAGATCATGAATTGTACATATGTCATCGCCAAATTGACAATCAAGCCAACCCTGGCTAGTGCTGAAAACTCTTAACAAATTTTTCTTGAACCTTGGCAGACATAAGGCATCTGACAATGTAAAAGAACTACCATCAGCAATACTCATAATAATCTTCCCAACTTCCATTACAAGATAAGAAGAGTTGTTGGCGTGCACAACATTATTCTACAGGAGCGGGTTCAAGTGAAGTGAAGAGACTGGGTTCAAGTGAAGTGAAGAGACTCTGCTGCAAGGCAATATGTTTGGTTGCACCACTATCAAAGTACCAAAACATCAAAGTCCACTACATGCATACATTTCTCATAAAAAGATGGATCATAGCTGCAAACAGTAGTAAATGCCCATTATGCATAGTGAACAAGATTAGCATACTCTTTTTAAGTTGTAGAGGCCTTTATGACAACCATTCACACCTCTTTCTTCTATGCCTCTTTTTCAGTCACTTTAGGACAACTCTTAATGACATCATTACTTCCCTTAAAATACTTAGAAAATTATTTTTGCCTTTCTATCTTCTTCTCATCTTTGTCTTCCTTCTTTGATTGTGAAGCATTAGCATATTTCTACTTACTAGTAGATGAGCTCCATTTCCTTTGCCCTTGTCACTAGCTAAAAAAGCTTGATCTGCAACAAATTGACCTCTTCTAAACAGAGACTAACTACTCAAAAATTAAGGCATTTGATTGCTTTTCATCATCGACCAAAGAGTGGAAGCAAAACTTTGATATGAATCTGGAAGACCGTTAAACTTTGATATGAATCTAGAAGATCGTTAACAACACTGTACAAGTGAACTAACTCGCAAGATTTCATCAACAAAAATCAATTGATGCTTCAAATCTTTGATCTTTGTCAAGAAATTGTCCATTAAATCTCCTTCATTCATATGCTCACTCTCCAACTATTTTCAGAGGGAACCAACCCGAGCCTCATTTCTTCTTTGGTATAATGTTGTAAGAGTATCCCAAGCATCATTTGTTGTCTTACATGCAGGAATATGAGGAATAATGGCACATTTGAGAGACAAAGCTATCAATGTATGTGTCTGTGCATCTTTGCCATCCGAAGGAAGTTTCTTTGCAATAGGTACAACGAGAACCCCAACACAACCAAGAGATTGAAGAACATCATCTTCAATCACTATATTTATCATTGTAGTAGGACGTTTTTCACAAACTATCACAATGTTCCTAAGTGTCTTCACACATCACTAACAAAATATATCAACATGTATAGCAGGGAAGTATGTTAGGTATATCCAAATACCATATGCAAGCTCAACCATGAATTGTAACATCGCGTACCCCATACAGAAACCCTAAACCCACGACCTACCCTAAGCGCCCCCCCCCCCCCCCCTCCCACCCACGATCTATCATCTGCCCCAGCCCACCCTATGACTTGCTCTGTATTTTAGGGTTTCAATGTTATGAAACGAAAACCCTAACCCAAAAAACCCTAGGTCTCATTATTAACCTTGAATCTTGAGAAACCCAAGTTTATAAGCCGCTGCCTACGGCCAAATTGGAGGATCTCAATAGAATAGAAGATAAGCTAATGTCATCATCAAAGACAACAAGAGGACAACAGACTCAACCATCACCTCCATTATCAAACACCTCTCCAGACTTGAGAAAGAAGTGGAAGGCTTCAACAAAGAGCGTTAATCATGGAGCAAAGAGAAAGAAGAATGGGAGATGGAGAGATCAAAAGAGAGAGAAGAATGGATGAAGAATGATGGACACAAAAGAAGCTCTTGAAATAGAGCTCACGGAAGCCTTGACCGCAAGCATTGACACCAAGCTTGAGGCAGTAGTGAGGAAAAACATAAAGAAAATGGTGAAAGAAGAAGCACAAAAAGAAGGAGCCCTCATTGTGCACAGTGCACACTACCATTGAGGAAGAGAGGATGAGACAAGCCCGACGTCTTAACATGCACGTCACATGTATATTAGAGAGAGAAGGTTCCACTCCAGAGATGGATGGGAAGACACTATGCAAGAAGCTTGGTTTTAGGGAAGAAGAAACCCTCCCGTTCATTTAATCTTGGAGAGCAGGAAAAGACCTTCCGAAGAACAGAGCTCTCATTTTGCACTTTCCCTCCGAAGTGGTAAGACCTTCTTTCCTTCGCAAGAGAGTGGTTTTGAGAGCACTTGATGGCCCCCCCCATTTACCTTGATGATGATCTCACACCCATGCATGCGTGTCAAGAGTACACCAAGCTCGCAAAGAAGGAAAAGGCTTCATACAGAGATGGCCGTGTAAGCATTGATGGCATGGCCATCCCATAGGGATTCGCAGCCTGTGAGACACTCGAGGAGATACACCTTGAAGTTTGAAACTGCAATGGAGATCTATGGACACACCCAAAGAGGTTGGAAGAAGTGCCCAGAGGCAAAGACATCATTATACTGATAGACACACATGAGAGTCCATACCAAGGCCTACCTCGAGTTCACAGTTTCCGGTGGGAGTCCACATATAGACAGTGTACATGTCAACACACCACCAAAGAATCACGAGTAGCCATACTCTTCAGAGATGGACTTCACATGAGAACAAAGATAGTCGCACATGATTCACATGCGAGTTATCTTTGGATTCGACTCGAGCTCTCACAGGAGCGGATCATCCACATAGCGTTATGCTACTTTGCTCCTTATCGCTTACGGTATGCTATCATAGATCGAGAGGAGGACTTACCATACACCTGCTTGTCATAAGAGATTATAGCGTATTCTACATTAGGGGAAGTCTTCCTTATGGGAGACTTCAATGCAAGGATGGGCAATGATCAATGTGAGATATTTGACCCAGAAGACCCAAAGATACTGCATACCATAAAGGATGAGTCTACAGCTCGAGCTTCAGCTCACTCTACACACACTCACTATGGCGCTCATCTACTCAAACTAGGCTACCAACATAATCTTGTTATCTATCACGGGATGGCTCAGTGGCCTACCTCAAGAGGATTGACATGCATACCACACTCAATCACATATGGCTAGGGAAGTACAGTAGATTATGTCATGGGATCCAAAGAGGCCATCCACCTACTTACCTCATTCACCATCCCACCCATACCCATTAGGGCCGATCACACATACCTAGCACTCTCCCTCAAGGGAGATACCCCTACACGCACACCCGCAACACGCTTCCCACACACCACCATCCATTTCACACACGAGCTAGCTCACATATATGCAGCTCAAGTCGAGAAGGGTCTTCTCTTGCTTCATCCTGACGCTACACTACCCCTACTCACCTCACAGATAGCATCAGTCCTTCATACATCAGCCATCAGCTCCTTCCCACACACCATCCATTCTAGTCACACACCTCATCTCGAGACTATGCCACAACATCGTTGTTATGATGAGGAATGCAGAGATCTTTATCGCCGACTATGAGCTCCGGGAGCATTGGGAGAGATCACAAAGAGAGAGGCCACGGGACGGATGAAGACCCTCACACGTCGGAAGAGGCAAGCCTTTGAGGAGGCACAGGAGCTTAAGCTATACCACCTCTTTATGAGAGCCACGCCCGACCACACCTATTGGGGACCTACATACATGGCATGATTATCCTGAGAGATTATATGAGGTACCTCGGCAGCCTCCCATTACCCATCCACTTGAGACTCGCCCTAATTCTTCTCTCTTCACAGCAAAGATGGTTGAGAGGGCCATAGGACGACTACGGCATGGACGTTCGACACACCACACGAGATTGCAGAGCGAGCATCTCATATATGCAGCCCCCACTATAGCCCCGTTGATTGCACATGTCGTCAACCGGGCTATACGGGAGGGCCTCCCAGAGGAGTGGACTGGCATAGCATTGTGCCTATCCACAAATCTAACGACACCCTAGACCCAGGGAACTACAGGACCATCATGATTGGCCACACCATGGCCAAACTATACGGTGCCATACTTGAGGCAGAGCTAAGCTCATATGCAGAGACTAAGGGGCTAAAAGCACGAGGTCTGGCAGGTTTTCGACAAGCTTTCTCCACTATTGATCACATCTCCATTTTGCATTGCCTCATTGATGGGGCAAGGGTGCGAAAGAAGAGATTATATTGCTGCTTTGTGGACTTGCGCAAAGCTTTTGATACAGTGCCACGAGAGAGGCTCTTCCAACGCCTCCAGAGCTTTGGAGTACCATCAAGGATGATTTGGGCCATCTATGCACTCTATGAGCACCTGACTGGGAGGATACAGTGTCCAGGAGGTTTGTTTGAGGCCATTGCTATAACCATCAGTGTTCACTGTTAAGCAAGGTTGTCCACTCTCCCCCACTTCTCAAAAACACTCTTTGAGCAAGTCCAAATTATACTACGAGAATTTCTTCACCTACTAGCCTAACTTATAGTCTTGATGGGCGATTTTTTGAATTAGCCACGGACTATCCCTTCTTCTTTTGTCTCACACTTATGTTCCCTCTCCTTATATTCTAATATTTGTTTGTGCTAAATGTTGTCACTTCCTTCTCAACTAAAAACCAATAATCTTTCATAAAATTCATTATTGTTGCTTATAAAATGGCTTTTTTCTTTTATAAGGCAAACAATAAAAAAGAAAAAAGCACCTTGGTTTACAATCAATGATGCTTCACACTTTTTGACAAGAAGCCCATAGTTTCTAGCTTAAAGCCTACCAGCAAGATTAACCTTTTCTATGGACTTTAGAATGTGTTGGATCGAATTAAGAAATCACAACATCAATGACAAACAAACAGGCATAATGCATACACAACCTTGAATAACAATATACGATATACACGAGTCATATGTTGGAGACAGAACAAAATAGCATGATGTGTTGTCCCTTTCTTGAAAAGGTTTCACATGCAAAAAAGAAGGGAGTTAAAATATCTACAAAGGTTTTTAAAATTCCTACGTTAGATCATGTACCACCTACCGAAGGACAAGAGGACCACCACAAAGTCCCTTTCATAGAGGACACTCATGGCCGCCTGCATATCATCCTCAAACAAAGAAGGACGAGACAAATAGGCATCACCACAGTGCACCACAACAATGACATGAATTCACCCACTACAAACAAGTGTCGACTCTAATCAAGTCTTTTGTATCTCAATATTTGTCCTCTATCGCTATTCTATATTGTGAGCATACACTTTTTGGAAAAAATTGGAATACCAATCCAAACCACCTAGTTGATTACCAGCCTATGGCCTAAGACATTGATTTCAAGCTTGAATCACCTTGATTGACTGCTTGTGTACTGCAACATCGGACTCATAACTTGACCCCTCTATAGATTTTTCCAAAAAGGAATTATTCCTTGGATCGACCACATCATAGCCCAAACCTCCATTCAAGAATGACTGATTCCTCCTTATTTTCAAGTAAAAAATGAAAAAAATTGGAACCATTAACTCATTAATGGACAAAGGACCTCTTTCCAGCTGATCTTTGAGACTACTGGATCTTGAATGGAATCACTTTCCCTATGTACTTAATAAATGATAGGACATATCAGAATATCCTCTCATATTAGCAAGATATCCATACTACCAGGTATCGACGTACCTAATTTACATTAATGCAAATCTTCCCTCAATGGAAGGTGAACTATGTATATCCTTCCCTTTTTTTTTTAAGGTTTTGGGCACTTCGAAGATTAACGAAGTTCTAAGTTCAACAAAGCTTGCTGTTGTCACTCCATTCATATACATATAGAGCAGTTCTTAGGAAGACAAGGATCAACACAAACTCACATCAACAGTATAGGCTTATCGCCATCTTCCAAATTACCATCTTCTAGTTCACAAAATCTACAGTAAGAAAGGCATGAATCTTGTGATCCCACAAACACAAATCTTAAACGATTATACTTTTCTAAAACCCAAGCCGTGAATAACATGGATTTACAGATGCAATCGAGCACATGTGGAAGTAAACAGTCATATATGAGAACCAATATTTCCCTCAGACAAACGTTTCCATTACCAGTTCTTTGGGATATTGCATCAACTCCAGAGCTTTCTCTAGTGTAATATCATCTGTCAACAAATTCTGTCTTACAAATTGTAGAGTCAGGAAAAGAAACCACTAGAAGAAAGAATCATTACTAGCATGCACAGTTACATGAAAATCCTTGCCAATACAGTACCTCTGGAACAATGGAGCTTTGCACACCTTGAACTCTATCTTTCCCCAGATGAATTTGACGGCCAAAAGGTCCTATCTTGATCCATATCTGTGGTTTCAAAGGGTAGGAGGAACTTACTAGCTGAAATGAATGAAGAATAATCCAACTTGTCTAAACGCATCTAAATCCATTTGACACCATAAAAAGGTTTAAGTAAAGAGGTAATGCACCTCTCTGCTTGTTGAGGGATCTAACCCAAGAAAGATGTCATTTTGCGTATGTTGTAGTGCTCTGTCTTTCTCTCCTGACATGAGCTTTTCCTCATGCGAATTGGCAGAAAGTCTTGCTTTGAACCTTACAACAATGAAGAAGTTTGTATGAGAAATCAGTCACACATCATGTGCAATGCTATACATGAAGACACACGAGGTTCCATGTACCTATGTACACACTATAGCTGATTCCAAGGATACAATCAAGTGAGCAATATAAAGACTGGAAAGAGAAACAAAACCAAACACTCTTTCATTCTTGTGGGTACGTCTAAGAGAACACTTAGAGGTTTCAAAGGAGAGAAGGAAAAACTTTTAAGGTCGACAAACCCCAAGGGAAATAAACACAAAATTCAACAGCATAAAAGCAACTCTGTTGATATTGATTCAGAAAGAAAGGAAATTTTGTGACCAATCAAATTGCTCTACATCTGACCCCTTCTCTCTCTCTCACCTAAATCAATCGACCTGCTTTAACATAGCCTAGACATTCATAATGAGTGTTGCTGTCTGGACCACTAGTGAAAAGAGAGAAAAAAAGGAAGGCACATGTCTGCCTTATGGAGTTGTGTAGGGTAATCCCCAAAGGAATGGAACAGAAGGGCAGGGGGGGGAGAGAGAGAGAGAGAGAGAGAGAGAGAGAGAGAGAGAGAGGAAAGATTGGCCATGAGGGCTCCAAGGCAGAGAAAGAAGAGGTGGAAGAGAAGAAGAAAAGGAGGGGTGTGTGTGTGTGTGTGGGCTTTTTTTTCTTTTTTTTTTGTGGTTTGTGGGTTGTTGTTGTTGTTGTTTTTCTTTTTTTTTTTTTTTTTTTTGGGGGGGGGGGGGGGGGGGGGGGGGGGGGGGGGGGGGCACATGTGTGTGTGTGTGTGTGTGTGTGTGTGTGTGTGTGTGTGTGTGTGTGTGTGTGTGTGTGTGTGTGTGTGTGTGTGTGTGTGTGTGTGTGTTCTATGGGATCAGAAAGGCACTTCATATTCACTTTAATAGACTTATTTAATAAGAAAGAGAAAAGGAGAGAGAAGGGCCAGAAGGACAAGCAGGGGCGCCTTGTGTTGGAAGGTGAAATAAGAGCATTGTGTTGGTGCCCAAGACCTTCAAGAGTAAAACTAGCCTGGAGGAGAAGTAAAGAGAAGATGATTATACAACTTCTGTAGCTGGAGTGACCTAAAAAAGAACTCAAACGTTACAAGCCCAAAAGTCACATGAGATTTGGAGAGGACTTTCATTAAAACTCACTTTGACCTAAAGCCATTTGAAAAGGACACATATAATTAAAGGACAATAATAAGATATAAAATGTCTACATCTTGACAAATAATGTTCCAAAATATGTACATATGCATGCAAGGGTACCAGCACCCTCTTCATTTCTGTTCCTATGTCCATCTGCCTCATTCATATGCTTTGCATGTATATCTATCCCAGCTAACGTTACTTTGACCTGCACCATTTATATATCATGTCTCTCTCCCCACTTACATATATATATACACACACACACAC